>JAMAJE010000272.1:0-19840 GCA_023629255.1 Pichia sp. PB3310
ACCTTCTTCTGATGACTTTTCAGTTTTTGGATGTGAAAGAATCTGACCCATTGTATAGGACTATAGCTTTATATGTACGTAAAATGGTTAAATCGATAAAAATAATAAAACAAGTAAATAAAATAATTAATATTTGGTATTAAAAATGAAGAGTTTTTCTTTTTTTTTTCCTTTGACAAAGAGAATAAAGAAAAAAAGGAAAAATTTTTGCACAATCCATGAACGACCAAGGAAAAAAAATTAACTTCATTTCTTCATCAAACAAAACAACAAAAAAAAACAACACAAATCAAAAACATCGACGCGACTATTTGTTTTTTTTTTTTTTTTTCATTGATTTGATTTCTCCACTTATAACTTTTCATTCAATCATATTAATCAATGAATCTTTAAATTTCAATTCAATTAATGAACATACTTAGATTATATATCAAAGTTAAAGCCTGGTATTAAGGAAGAAAAACAAATGAATAAATTGGATTTGTTCTATTGCTTTTTACATACAGGAAAAAGTTTCAAAATATCCAATTTTTCTTCACATTTAAGAATTCCAATAAATCGACCCAAGTTGATAAATACTTTTCAATTTTCAGTTTATAAATATTCTATAAATCAATTAAATCAATATTCAACATTTAAACATTTAAAAAATGAAGATTTGGTTAAACATAAAGATAAAAATAAAAATAAAATATCCATACCAAACGATTTTTCATTTAATGAATTAACAAATATTTGTCTAAATAATGTTAAACATTTGAAATCAAAAGTTAATGATATTGATTTTACCTCCGATATTATTCATGTTAAAACTATCCAACAATATGATTCAAGATTTTTTCCAAAATCTGGTTCTTTGGTACATTTTCAATCAAATAATGATTCAATTAATTCAAATTCATTAGACATATCCATGAATTTTGGAATAATATTAAATGATACATCATATAGTCTAACAAAACCACTAACTTATCAAATATTATTATCAAATGGAACAATTAATCAAATTTCAGTTGATCAAATACTTTTTACTTTGCCAAATTTTTTAAATTATAATTTGATGAAAAAATTATTACCCGATAATATTCATATTATTCCAGAAAATTTAATTCAACTAACATATTCATTAAATATTTTCCTTTTATTTTTTGCTAAAATTTCAAAAAATATAATAGCTAAAGATTTAATTCGAACAATTTATTTAAAAACTTCATTTATTAATTATCAATCTTCACTTAATTTAGAATTATTTGCACTTGAATTATATAATGAATCAAAATCAATTAGAAATTTATTAAATATCAAAATAAATCCATTTGGTTCGCATTGTTTGATATTTGCATGTCATTTTTTAATTTATAATGATCCAATTCATTTTAGATTTGTTAATTCGAAAAATTCTATTTATAATATTTTAAATCCTTTAACTCAAATCAGTACAAAATATTTTAAAAATCCCATAATTTTAGCTGAAAATTTAGAAAATATTTATATTCAACCAAATGAATTAATTTTAAAATCTTATTATGATATTTTATCAAAATCAAATCATTTCCAAATTTTTAATATTTTGAAAACAGATGAAAATTTTAAAAGATTAATCTTATTAATTAAATATTCAATCGTTTATCCAAATTTGAAAATTAATTCAAAATTAAAACAATTATTACCAATTAATAAAGAAACTTTAAATCCTAAAATCTTATTTGAATTTTTAACAGATATTGGTATTTATGATAAAAATTCAAATCCAATTTTATCAAGTGGAATTTATGGTTTTAATATATCAAATCCAACTGATTTAAGTTTAAATATTAAAAATATTAATGAGTTACAATATTCTGAGAGAAGGGGTTTAACCATTGAAGAATTACCAAAATATTTGAAAGGTTATAATCCAATAAAATATATAGGTCAAAATAGCAATGAGAAAATAACTAAAGATAAATTTTCAAATAAAAATTATTCTGATTTATTTATAAATATGATTAAAGATTCTAAGGATAAAATTTGGCCTAAACTGAAAACCAGAAATAAACGGAAACTTTATAAATTAACAGAAACAATGGCATTTTCAGTTGATCAAATTTCTTTAACGAATTATAAATTTAATATATTTATTCCATTACCGACTCAAGCACCAAATGAAAATATTACAATTTTAGAACCAATTCAAATTAATAATAATATTGCAAGTTTCCCTAAATTTGAAAAATTTAATAATTCATTAAGGATAAATCAACCATGTTTTAAAATAACATTTAATCATAATTTAATTGATTCAAATTCTTTAACATCACCAAATATAAAGGTTGGATTAGATGTTTTCAAAAAAATTGAAGAAGTTGATAAAGAATGGTTCTCAAATAGAAATCCTTCTCATTTACAAGGATCTAAAAAGAAATTAGAGTGTTGGTTATCATTGAATAAATTACTGAATTTGTTAGTTGAGAAAGAAAAGTCTAGAATTAGGTTGGGATATTTGAAAACTTTTGGAAATTCTACTGAATTTAATCAAAATTTTTTGAATTTCAAGAAATTTTTTATTGATAATAAAATTCAAAAGCGATATAATATTAATAATGAAAATTTAAATAATTTTAATAATAATGAGGATTTGGGTTCTGATATAAATTTGAACTTAAATTTAAATATTGATAATGAAATTGATAATTATGTTTTAAAGGATAAAAAATGGATAGTTTCTAATTTAAGTTTACTAATTGATGAAAGTTTATCTAAATTTTGTAATGATAAAGGAATTAATATAATCAATAGAAGCTTGAATAAAGAAATATTAAGTTCAATTGATTATAGGATTTTTAGAAAATTTAAAATATTCAAATGGTATGCAAATTCATATGAAACATTCAATTTTCAATTAAGTTCAAATCCTGGAGATTTAACAGCATTTGTTAGTTGTTTAAAATTTTTAGGTAAATTTAAATATTTTGTTAACTACGGTAATAAAATAGATAAAAAACAAGATAAAAGTTATTTACCATTAGGATTAAAAGAATTTGCATCATTTACATCATTTAATTTTATTGAAACTCATTTAAATAAATGGCAATTATTTAGATACTTATTAATCGAATCATTTGATACAATTGAAGATAAAAAAGGAAATATATGGGATCCTAAATTATTAAATAAAGTTACATTTGAACATTTTAATAAATGTATATCACAAAATGAAGGGTACATTGAGATTATTAATAGATTAAATAGATTTGAAATTTTAAAACAAATTGAGCAACAACAAAATGGTAAAAATTTAGTTAGTGGTGGCACTGATAAAATTTTTAATAATTTAACGATAATAAAATGTATTGTTACTAAAATCACTAAAGATAAAATTTATGGATATTGGTTTGAAATGGATATTGAGGTTGAAATTCAAACTCAATTTTCAAAACTTACAATTGGGGATCGGTTATTATGTTCTAAAATTATAGAAGTTGATCCATTGAATGATATTGTAATTATCAGTTAGGCTAGTTTATGTTTCTTGAAAAAAATTTCAGTAAAGAATGGAATACAAAATATGATTTAGTGTATGTAATTTATAAAGAGAAAAAAAAGTTGAAATATAGTATACCAATTAATTATATTGTAAGTTGTAAAACATGCTTTTACTATTTAGATACAGCAGCACCAGAAACGAGAGCATTAAAGTTTAGATTTTGAAGAACATTTATATTTTTTTTTTATAGAAATCGAAAAATTTAATAGAATACAATTGTATGAGATGATATTACATATTGCATATTATATACATACACATGATATGTAATATGTATGTGTTATTAAGAAAAAGATCGAGTTTGAAAAAAATAAAAAATAATTTTTTTTTTCTGAATTAATATTATTTTTAACTTTGATCTTTGATCTAGGTTATATTATATATTATATTAATTTTCATCCCAAATAAGAATAAAAGCATAAAATTGATCAACTAATTTATAAAATGGGACAATTATATAGTATAATTACAGCATCTGTTATTGGACTTTTGGGTGGTTTATATATTGGAATACAATTACAAAAATTAGAATCTATTACTGAGAAAAAAAATGTTAAAGAAGAAAGTAAATTTGAAGTTGAAAATAAAGGAACAATAAAAATAGTAGAAGTAGAAAATAATAATAACAATGATAATGATGAATATAGTGATAATGAAGAAGAAGAAGAAGATATTGGAATTGTTGTTAATTCCAAAAGTTTAAATGAAATTGGAGGTGAAGTTAGAATGGCATTAATTGTTAGAACAGATTTAGGTATGTTAAAAGGTAAAATTGCAGCACAATGTTCACATGCAGCTGTTTCATTATATAGACAAATGAATGAAAATAATAATTCTGAAAATTTTAATAAAGAAATGATAAGGAGATGGCAAGCCGGAGGTCAAGCCAAAATTACATTAAAATGTTCAAATATTGAAGAAATGGAAGAATTACTTATGAAAGCAGTTAGTTTAAATATCAATAATTATCTTGTAGTTGATGCTGGACGTACTCAAATAGCACCTGGTAGTGCTACAGTGTTAGGATTAGGGCCAGCTCCAAAAAACATTCTTGATCTTGTAACCAAAGAATTAAAGTTGTATTAATGTATGCACGTGACTTTGCGCAATTAATAATAATAAAAATAAATAAATATTTATTTATTTATTAATTTGATTATATTTATTGATATTTACTGATATTTATTGATACCTGAATATATATATAATTTCCCGTTACCGGAGTGATTGTTTATAAGTAAATAAATTAATAATCAATTAAATTAAATTAAATTAAATATTAGCGCTACATGCATGCTTATTATAAAACTTATAAACTAAATGTAAACGATTTGAACGATTTAAACGATTTATACGATAACCAAATTTTTAAAAGTTTTAAAAGGTGAAACTAATTCACGAAAATAAGAAAAATGAAAAAATAAAAAAATAGAAAAAAAACCAAGTCAATTCAAATAAATTAAAATAAAAATAAAATAAATAAATAAAAAATAAAATAAAATAAAATAAAATAAAATAAAAAATAAAAAATAAAAATTTATTAATAAATTGCGTGCATGTGAAACTTAAAAATTTTTCACTAATTTTTCTTTTTTTTTTTTTTTCTTAATGACACGCTCCTTTAATTGGTAATTTTCACATTCCTTAGTTATTTCTCGACGACTATTTATATTGATGTGTGGATCCCACTTTTCAAGTTGATCAAAATCTTTCAATATTCTTCAGTTCTTGCCATTTGTTTTAACACTTCTTTTTTTCCCTTACTATTTTTTTTTCTTTTCCTCCTTTCCCAGGCTGTTTCGTTTTTATAACAAATACATTCCAAAAAAAAACATATAAAGATGGTTTCCTCCGCTGTTTTAGGTTTCCCAAGAATTGGTGCTTTCAGAGAATTAAAGAAAAATACTGAAGCTTACTGGGCTGGTAAGATTGATGCTGATCAATTATTAAAAGTTGGTAAAGATATCAGAGAAAAAAATTGGAAATTACAAAAAGAATCTGGTGTTGATATTATTCCATCTAATGATTTCTCATTTTATGATCAAGTTTTAGATTTATCTATTCTTTTTAATGTTATCCCAGAAAGATATACTAAGTATGAATTATCAACTTTAGATACTTTCTTTGCAATGGCAAGAGGTTTACAAAGAAAGGCAACTGAAACTACTAAAGCAGTTGATGTTCCAGCTTTAGAAATGGTTAAGTGGTTCGATTCAAATTATCATTATGTTAGACCAACTTTCTCAAAATCAACTAATTTTAAATTAAATGGTCAAAAACCAGTTGATGAATATTTAGAAGCAAAAGCTTTAGGTGTTGAAACTAGACCTGTTCTTGTTGGTCCAGTTTCTTATTTATTCTTAGGTAAATCCGATAAAGATTCACTTGATTTAGAACCAATCACTTTATTAGAAAAAATTTTACCTTTATATATTGAAATTTTAAAGAAATTAGCTGATGCTGGTGCAAAGGTTGTTCAAATTGATGAACCAACTCTTGTTTTAGATTTACCAGAAAATATTCAAGCTGCTTTCCAAACTGCTTATTCTCAATTAGCTTCTGCTGAAGGTTTACCAGAATTAGTTTTAACTACTTATTTTGGTGATGTTAGACCAAACTTATCTGCTATTAAAGATTTACCAGTTTCTGGTTTCCATTTCGATTTTGTTAGAACTCCAGAACAATTTGATGATGTTGTCTCTATTCTTGGTGAAAAGAAAACTTTATCTGTTGGTATTGTTGATGGTAGAAACATTTGGAAGAACAATTTTGCAAATTCTATTGAATTTGTTAAAAATGCAATTGAAAAAGTTGGTGCAGAAAGAATTACTGTTGCAACTTCTTCTTCTTTATTACATACTCCTGTTGATTTAGTTAATGAAAAAAAATTAAATGAAGAAGTTAAAAATTGGTTCTCCTTTGCAACTCAAAAATTAGATGAAGTTGTTACTATCGCTAAGGCTGTTTCTGGTGATGATGTTTCTGCTAAATTAGAAGCTAATGCTGCTTCTATTAAATCAAGAAAGGAATCAAAGATTACCAATAACCCAGAAGTTAGAAAGAGAACTGCAGAAGCTCACGCTGATCCATCAATGGCAAAGAGAGCTTCAGATTTCCCAACTAGATTAGTTTCTCAAAAGGCTAAATACAACTTACCATTATTCCCAACTACTACTATTGGTTCTTTCCCACAAACTAAGGAAATTAGAATTAACAGAAATAAATTTACTAAGGGTGAAATCACTGCTGAAGAATATGAAAAATTCATTAATTCTGAAATGGAACTTGTTGTTAAATTTCAAGAAGAAATTGGTTTAGATGTCTTAGTTCATGGTGAACCAGAAAGAAATGATATGGTTCAATATTTTGGTGAAAAATTAAATGGTTTTGCTTTTACCTCTAACGGTTGGGTTCAATCTTATGGTTCAAGATATGTTAGACCACCTATTATTGTCGGTGATGTTGATAGACCAGCTCCAATGACTGTTAAAGAAT
Source organism: Pichia sp. PB3310 (assembly GCA_023629255.1). Classification (NCBI taxonomy): domain Eukaryota; kingdom Fungi; phylum Ascomycota; class Pichiomycetes; order Pichiales; family Pichiaceae; genus Pichia; species Pichia sp. PB3310. The sequence goes on from JAMAJE010000272.1 coordinate 7,022, forward strand.
CTGTTTATGCTCAATCTTTAACTAAATTACCAATGAAGGGTATGTTAACTGGTCCAGTTACTATTTTAAGATGGTCTTTCCCAAGAGATGATGTTACCCAAAAAGTTCAATCTTATCAATTATCATTAGCTTTAAGAGATGAAGTTTCCGACTTGGAAAAAGCTGGTATTACTGTCATTCAAGTTGATGAACCAGCTATTAGAGAAGGTTTACCTTTAAGAGCAGGTGCTGAAAGATCTGATTACTTACAATGGGCTGCTGAATCTTTCAGAATTGCAACTTCTGGTGTTGAAGATTCTACTCAAATTCACTCTCATTTCTGTTATTCTGATTTAGATCCAAACCATATTAAGGCTTTAGATGCTGATGTTGTTTCTATTGAATTCTCTAAGAAGGATGATCCAAACTACATTCAAGAATTCTCAAACTATCCAAACCATATTGGTCTTGGTTTATTCGATATTCATTCTCCAAGAATCCCATCTAAGGAAGAATTCATTGCTAGAATTGGTGAAATCTTAAAGGTTTACCCAGCTGAAAACTTCTGGGTTAACCCAGATTGTGGTTTAAAGACCAGAGGTTGGGAAGAAACTAGAGCTTCTTTAACCAATATGGTTGACGCTGCTAAGTACTACAGAGAAAAGTACTCTAACTAATCGTGTCATCATAATGTATAATCATTTTTGATAATGATTATACATAATTTTGCGACATTTATTCAACATTAATGTCATGCTGGTTATGATAATGAAAACAAAACTTTCAAAAATGCTTGTATTTTATTTTAATTTATTTATTAATACTTCTTATCTTTATAATTGTATTTATTCTCCTCTTTTTCTATAAATAATGGGATTTCAACATCGGTTTAAAAAATTAGTAAAATAGTAAAATACGAAATGAGTGAAAATTGTTATAGTTCTTTAACTACGAATTTGTCGTTCTGTAATTAGCTTATTAAAAATATTAATATAGAAACTATTTATAAATAAAAGAAGTCTTTGTAAATAAATAATTATATCCATTTTTGAATCACAACAGAATTCTTTAATCCAGCTTCAGCAACAGTTTGACTTTTTTTATCAGCCAACGGTTGTGGTGGAAAGGAAGTAACTAGATCCCATGTCCTAGTTCCTTCCGTTTTTAAAGCAACGAAATTATAAAGTTCTTCCACCCTGTCAGAAGAATTAAACCGTTGAACCAATTTTTGTCCTGTTGCCAATCTTATTTGAATACTTGTATCGCCTATACTTTCTTCTGATTTTACCTTCTCATTGGAGGTGGTTGATTTTACGTCTGATTGGATCTGAGAGGTTGATCCATATTTTTCTAGAGCTTCTTCAACAGTCGTTGGCTCTCCTGGTACTGGTGAACCCAATCTATGGCCAGAACCCTGAAATCCGAAAACCCTGGGTTTTGTCTTCTGATTCGCATGATAGCTATCATCTAGTTTTTTAACAACATTTACATCAACATCTTGAAACATTTCGACATTTAATAAACTTAATGGAGCTCTTCCCATGTTCAACTGTTTTAAATATTCTTGGTTTTGTGGATCATCATACTTATATAATTCACCGTCATCAACACTGAAACCTTCCTTCCAAAAAGTAATTGTTCTTGAAACCTTTTCGGGCCTTTTAAATCTATTTTTCTCCTCAGAATCTTCAATAGTTTTTGAACTGACATCATTTTCAACAGATCCTAAAGAATATCCTGTACCTTTGAATGATTTTTGTTTCTTGTTTGTTTTTTCATCAGATGAAGTATCGTTATTTCGCCAATCAGGCTCTCCGGCTTCTTTTTGAGCCTTTTCAATCAAATCGTCAACTAAACTTCTACCATTTTTTGATTTGTTTGGATCTTCAACGGCTAATCCTGATTTTTGTCCTCCAGTAAAAAAATTCAAATCTTTATCATCGTCATCAGTATCATGATCTTTATTCCCATCTCTCAAATCCGAAAATGATCTAAATCCAAATCCAGAATTCCTAGATAAAGGCTTAGGGTTGTTCGTTTCTGGTTTTTTTACTTTAGTTCCAGGGATGACATTTTCAGTGTTGTAGTAGTCATTTACTGCACGTTCAATATTATATTCATTTCTTGTCAAATATTGTTGGGCAACGGACTTATTAATGCCTGTAATATTGATGAACTCGTCGATTGCTTCTTCGTTGGACATGATTTCTAAAAAAGATGTTAGTTAGAATTAAGTAAATTAAATTGAATTAAATTAAACACTTTAAACACTGTTATTACTACTTATGGTGGCAAAAATAGGAATGTTATTTTTGTATCTCAATTCGAAATTCCAAATTCCAAATTCCAAATTCGCATAAATGTTCACATTTCACTTTGCTTATTGCTTATTGCCCATTGCCTATTGCACACTGCACATTTCTCAATTCTCAATTCTCAAAAAAAAATTCTTGATTTTGAATGTGCAATGTGCAACGTGGAACACATCCAGCTTCATAGCGCTGAATACATATAACCAGTGGTTGTGAAAACTTTTAAGAGAAGCTTTATAAATAAGAAATTAATTAAAGTTTATATTTTATATAAAATTACATGTACATTTTTTCAGCCTCAACAATCGTATTGTTGTTAGCTTTCATTTTATTTATTGTTTCAATGTATTCATCATATGGATCACTGTCAAAAACAATTCCACCACCTGCTTGCAAATAAGCAACACCATCTTTAACTACCATGGTACGTAAAGCAATACATGTATCCATGGTTTTACCGTCGTAACTCCAATGACCAACTGCACCTGCATAAACACCTCTTTTTTCTTGTTCTAGTTGACCAATAAGTTGCATAGCACGAACTTTCGGAGCACCAGAGACAGTACCTGCCGGAAAGATAGATCTAAACGCATCAAACCTAGATTTATCATCACGCAATGTACCACTAACTTGTGATACTAAATGCATAACATGTGAGAAACGTTGGACTTGAAGTAAACTGTCAACATTGGTAGTCATTGGATCACAAACACGATTAATATCATTACGTGCTAAATCAACAAGCATAACATGCTCAGCACGATCTTTTAGAGAAGATTTTAATTCGTTTGCTAATTTGTCATCTTCCTCAATTGTTTTTCCTCTACGGATTGTACCTGCAATTGGATGAGTAATAACCTTATCTGCGGAGTCTGACTTAACTAATAATTCAGGAGATGCACCAACAATTTGAAAATCTAAATAATCAATATAAAACATATATGGAGATGGATTAACTGTTCTCAAATGATTATAAATATTAAATGGGTGTAATTTGGTTGGACGGCTGATACGTTGGGATGGAACAGCTTGAATAATGTCACCTTTAAGAATATGATCCTTTAATTTATGCACAAAATTTTCATAACCTTCTTGACCAATATTTGAAGTGAAAGTTTCACTTTTTTCTATTTTTGGTTGCTCTGGATATTTAACATCTGGTGATTGTAAAATCTTACTAACTGCTTCGATCTCTTTTGATGCAATTTCGTACTTTTGTTTAATTGAAAGCTCATCGTCTGTTGTTCTATTGATATGAATATTGTTAATAATTTGAAATCTTTGGAAAACATTATCGTAAGCGACAATAAGGTCAAATAACATTAAAAAAGATTCAGGTAATTTGAGAATATCTTTCAAATCATCGTTCCTAGTCGTTGGTTCAAAATATTTGATACAATCATATGAAATATAACCAATCGCACCACCACTTAATTTTGGGATACCAGGTAATTGTGCTTGTTTAATTCCAGCCAATTCATTTTCCAGTAATATTAATGGATCAATCTCATTTGCTTCAGTTGGGCCGGTTTTAATAATGCGACGAGGTGAAACACCCATAAAGGAATACCTTGAAACTTGTTCACCATCAGTAGTACTTTCAAAAAGAAATGAAGCAGATGGTGTTTCTTGATTTCCAGTCAATTTAAGATAAGCTGTATGTGGAGTTAAATAGGGAGCACTTAAAAATTTATAAATCGGAAATACATTTGAATCTCTATCATTTGAAATATAATCATAAAGTTGGGAAAACGAAGGTTGACTATCAGACATGGCTTAATTTGAATGACAAAATATACGAGTTGAAGCACTGCCAAGTATAGTTAGATATTCCTGGTTTTCAAACGGAAAAAGAATACACATGAGTAGAAAGAAAAAACCTCTTTGAAATATAAATTTGTACCAGCTAGTAGTGAGTCATGAAAAAATAATGATCAAATATTAAAACCAACCAAAAATTTAAAAAAAATAAAGGTCGTACCCGGATTCGAACTGGGGTTGTTCGGATCAAAACCGAAAGTGATAACCACTACACTATACAACCTTTTACAAAATTTCAAAATTTGGTAAATGACCTGTATATGAAGTGATTTAAATTTTCAAACAAAGCATTAATTCAATGATAACTAAATATTCAGTTAAAAAATAGATAACTTGAAGCAATTTAAAAATTACTTGAAGATTTTATAAAAAACTTGTACAAACCATAAATTCCGAAAAAAATTACAAAAAATACCAGACAAAATTCATTTTAATAACTTATAAAAGGGATTTATTAAATTGTATGTATTCTTTTTACATATAATATAGATGTATAAATAAGAATTTAAGGTTTGTCACATGATAATAATCAACCGTATAAAAAACGAAAATTTAATAAAATGTAAAAGCGCAAGTGGTTTAGTGGTAAAATTCAACGTTGCCATCGTTGAGCCCCTGGTTCGATTCCGGGCTTGCGCATACTTTTTTAAAAATTTTTTTTTTTGCACCATCTATAGAATTATATCTGTCTGAGATGGACTTAATTTATTCTTATTTTCATGTTTTTTCCCTTGTTTTGTTTGTTCTCTTAGTACTTGAGATTATACAAAGGCTAATCAATATATATCCATTATAAATGAGTGGGCACCCTGTTAGGAATCATTTGTCAAATATCGATAGATTACTCACATTAATTTCAAATCGGACACGTTTGAACAAGCATCAAATTTTACTATTAAGCATCTTTCCTTTTATAATTGCTATAGGACAATTAATGAGTAAGTTTTCTCCCGATGAAATGATTCATAATTATTTTACGTCAAAGGGAAATATATTGAATACATATTTTGTAAAGTTTGGATGGTTTTGGACAATAATTAGTTACCTTAATATAATATTCAATAAAATAAGACATGGTACAGTCAGTAGAAAGATTATTATAATTTCCATTATTAAGGTGAGTTTGATTACTTTATGTTGGATGTTTTTCACCCAATGGTTTTTCGGTCCTCCTTTGATGGATAGAATATTTGTTCTAACCGGTGGCCAATGTAATAATGTGCACGAATCAAAAATTCCAAAAAAAATTAAACATTTATTTAATCCCTTCACACAAGACAATAAATATTACAATTCATTTTCGATATCATCGGCAACATGCAAAGCAATTTATGGCAAATGGGAAGGCGGACATGATCCATCCGGACATACTTTCCTTTTAACTCTGGGCATAACAGTTTTGGTTATTGAATCAATTGAATTATACACTGATGACGATAACATAACAGTTGGTATTTGGAATCCACAATTGAATTTTTTTAAAACCATTTTGCATCCATCAATTGTAACGTTAGTTGTAGTATTTTTGGAGTTGATGATGTTTCTCATGACAATAATTAAATACCACAGTTTGGCGGAACAAATTGCCGGCTTTGTTGTTGCCATTTCTGCAGTGTGGAGTGTGGACAGGATATTAGATACTGTAATCGTTAAAATTTTAGATACTTATTCTTTGTAATTTTATAGAAATCGACAAAGAGAAATAAATACATACAGAAACAATAGAATTTGAAACCTAAAAATCTGTGCGTTTTTTTTTTATGAGAAGCGATAACCGCAGTTAATATAAACAGACACAATTGTGTATAACCAAAACAACGTGTAGGTTGACCTTTATAATTTTTCATGTTGATGCACTTCTCTAATATATGTTACAAACTAATATAATATAGCTCGGTAATGACAACTACAAAGCGTGATATAATTGCTTGGGCCCTTATTGCATTGGCTGCTGAACCTTATGTTGTTTCCGTTTTAGGGACATATACACCAATTTTATTAGAACAATTGGCCAGAGAAAATGGTGTTTTAGCAAGTGATCATATAACTCCATGTACTAATCCTAATATACCGCCGGGAGGGGGTCCAATTCCTCAACCGCCTCCGCCAGATCAGTTTACTGCCTCAGACAATGTGCAGACATGTGTATTACCAGTTTTTGGAAAAAGATTTTACATTGACACATCAAGTTATGCATTATACACGTTTTCTTTTTCGGTTTTATTACAGACCATATGTGTTATTACCGTGAGTGGGATTGCTGATAACAGTATTTATAAAAAAAAGCTCATATTAACTTTTGGTATCCTAGGTGGAATAACAACAACAATGTTTTTTATAATCCATTCACATAACTATTATACAGCTTCTATTTTGGCAGTGCTTGCCAACTGTTCTTTTGGATGTGTCAATGTCCTCATGAACTCTTATTTAACGATTCTTATAAAAAACTACCCTTTTGAAGGAATTGATCAAGAAACCGAGAATTCATCTAGATATATTGTTGACGATGAAAGTGTGCAAGACGATGTATCAATGATTGATGATAATAGATTAGGAAATGTTGGTGCAAAAATAAGTGGTATTGGAACATCAACAGGATATTTTGCTGCCTTAATAATTCAAATAAGTTCTCTTCTATCTTTAGGATATCTTAAGGATATTAATAGTGATATCATTTGGTGTGTTAAAATTATAATATCCGCCATAGGTGTCTGGTGGTTATTATGGCAAATCCCAATTAGTATTTATTTGGCAAACTTAACAACTTTTTCTGGGACAACTTCTTTATCGATCGGTGAGATGATTAAAAGAGGATATAAAGATCTTGGTCATGCCCTTTATAAAATCAGAGACTTAAAAGATATTTATTTCTTTTTATTAGGGTGGTTTGTTTTGTCAGATTCAATCACGACCATAAATTCAACAGCAATATTGTTTGCCAAAACAAATTTAAATATGCCAATGGTTTCTTTAGCAAAGATCGGGGTGTTAGTGATGTGTAGTGCCATTACTGGGTCAATAGTTGTTCCGAATGTTATAATTGGACACTTCGGTTGGGATTTACAACATGTTTTGGTTGGTTTGGTGTTATGGTGTTTTTGTGTGCCTTTCTATGGTATCATTGCTTTAAAATCCAATTATGAAATGTACATTCTTGCAATGTGGTATGGAATTGGTTTAGGCGGTCTAAGTACCGTCAGTAGAAGTATTTATTCTATTATTATTCCAAAGGGTAAAGAGAGTATTTTCTTTTCTATATTTAGCTTGACAGATAAGACTAGTTCTATCATAGGACCTTTTTTAATTGGGTCGATCGTGAATGTATTTCATGAGTTAAGAGGTGCATTTTGGGTTTTGGCAATTTTATTGCTCATCAGCATACCAATTCTTTCAAAATACTTTAATTTGACTCGGGCTAGAAATGAAGCAGAAAATTTTGTCTGATTTATTAATAGATAAAGGTTTTTATTTTCATAAAAGAAATAAAGATTCCGAAAAAAGAAAAGGTCAAAATAAATATAAAAACTTTCTTTACTCAGATTGATTCAAGGGCTTAAACTTAATTATTGTTCCAGACTCAACTACAATAGCAAAAGATCAACAGATTAGAATGTATTGGAAAAAAACAAAGCAAAAACTACTTGAAACAGTGGTCATATTTATTTCAATAAATGCAACATATGTTATCTGCATTTATTACTTTAATGGCTAATCTTGAGGCAATTTTTTAACCAAAATTTTTTTTTTAGTTTTTCCTGACTAACGATTTAAAAATAGAAAATCTATTACACATTTAATTACTTTATACCGTCGTTTTTTGCAACATTATTAAAGGCGTGATTCACTAAACTGGGACAGCTTTTACTAATAATTGGCTATGTAAGAAAAAATCTATAAAACAGGAAAAAAAAATGTAGTTTCGAACATAAAATAATATTGTTAAAAAAATGATAAGTATTGCTGAAACAATAAAATAAAACCAACTTTTTTTATGATAAATAATTATAAAACCTATTGCTTAGAACGAAAGGTGATTGTGGCTTATTAACCTTAATTATTATTGGTGGTCACAGATTTTATTAATTTGATAGCATTACAGACTGTGCCTATTCATAGTCTGGTGATTCTGCTTAAATATTGTCATTCTATGCCATCAAATGATTAACGATTAATTTGTACAAAGTTAATTTTTCTATTACAACTTTGAAGAATATAATGCAATTATCTAAAAAAACTAATAGGTGTTTTTTATGACAATATAGCGAGTGGTTTTTGGCGTTTGTGTTTAGTGCTTCTTGTTGTTAGAAAAAAAAATTCAACACTAGCAAATTCGAGATTTGTTTACAATTTTTGTTTGTTGTTGTTTTCTTTTTCATCAGATTTTTCCATCACTCCATTTCTATTTTAGTTTCGTTTGTTGCTGTTTTTTTGCTTTACTTTTTTCATAATGAATTGCATCATATGATCAAATGAAGTGAAATATGATGATATCTCAATACAATATATCAACAAAATAGGTTGAATGTGCCATTTTTACATCATGAACAGAATCATTTAATCTATTTATGTTTTTAAGTACGATAAAATACTGAAATATTCAAAATACCTTAACTAACAATTATAATATAAATGTCAAAATTTAAATCTGATGCTATGAATTTTGTTGACATCTTGTGAGGTTTCACCACAAAGGCCAAGACTGATATGGATTGTTTTGTCATTAAAGAAAAAAACTTTTAGAATTACTTTCAAAATATTTACATGATTGCTCTGCTTAGCAGCGTTTTAGGCTAATGCAGGTGTCACGCTTCGAGATGTTGCATTTTGGGCTCGATGCAACCATGATGTTCTAGATTTAGAAGGAACAGCATTGTGTTTGAGTAAACCAGATGTTGGTAGTTCCTCATTACTGAAATAAGTTGTTGCTGGAATTGAAAAGTTTACCGAGGGTTGAAGCTAATTTCTCTTAAGAGGATTAAATTAAGAAGAAATGATCGAAAACGTATAAATGTCATATTATTTATAATACAAAACTGAATTACAATTGTCATAAATTACTGTCAAAAAATTGGCATTGAGATGTAAGGCCCCAGAAAAGAGAATTGCTAATATTTCAAGAGAATAATATATTGATACATGTTAATGGTATGTTTAACTTATTTTCAACTGGTTTTGTTTACACCGTTTTTTGATGAACTGAATACTAACACTAATTTTTTAGTTTATTTTATCTTTTTATTTAGTTGTGATGTGCCGTTTCTGATTTAACTCATAGATATGCTCCTACAATGATAAATATTTTCTTAGAGTGTTTAAGGTAGTGAATAAAGGAACATTTAACATTAGATGTACTGTGCACTGTTTGAGAATGTCACCAGATAATTAGCAGGTTCCACCTCACTAGAATCCACTTCATGCCCAACTACTATAAACATGCTGTTGTTCTGCATTTTTACTATTTTCTAAGTTGGTCAAAAAATTTACGAATTAGTTTATACTGTTTCTGTTCTTTATGTTTTTTTTGGTTCCAGCTGAAGAAACCGTTGGTTCTTTAAAAAGATTTTATGCAACCAAGCACAGTGACAGCATTTGAATTCATAGCTCTTGTTTTGTTTTAATTTACCTGATAATCCCAGCATTATGAAGGTAAAGTTCCAAAAAGCTGTGAAGAAATTTTTTGAACAATATTAGATCAGTTCTACAGAATATGCACGTTTGTTACCTCAACCAGATGAATTTAATGCGTCCGATGGTGAAGAAACTTAGCAAATTGGATTATTCAAATCAACACAAGAAGTAGAAAGGTATCAAATATAGTTATCAATTGTTGATTTCATATTTGTCTCAGTTGTAACATTGAAAGTTTAGAAATTTCTAAAAAATTAAAGGTAATTTTATTTTATGGCACCATCGTTTATGTTTCTTAATTTGTTATTAAAGATTTTGTTGTCGTTTCGATGCATTGTCTTATTTTTGAATTCGCTAGCGGTTCTTCTTCTATTGATGGTATTATCTTTATGTCTCAATTTTGCATTTCTGTTGCCTCATTGAGGCAACATTCTTCTCCATCAGAAACATTTCAACTAGACAGCAGCTTTATTGGATGTATCTTTTATCTACTGAAGCATTGCAAGAAATCATCATTAAGTTAACCACTTTCGCTCCTGTTATCACTTGATGTTTGTCTACTAACTTGAAAATATAACGCAGATGCAGCGTCCATCTTTGTTTTGTTCATACTAATTATCAAACAATGTATGTCCTTCACATCCAAGTGTGTCGCAATCATTATTATTTTATACTGCTCAGAATTATTTTTACCCTGTAGAAATGATACAGTCCTGAAACATATGTGGATAACAACTTCACCTCTACAAGACAGTCCTTAATGATTATTAAAATATTGACAGCATTAAAAACTGCTGAAAATTTTCTCCTTCATCGGCAAATGCCTTCTAATCGTAATTTTCAATACAAGAACATTATTATGATAATAATTATACAACTGACGTAGTCGTTTCAACCAGAACTTTAAATTGAAGCTCTTGTCCCACAGAAAGTATCTTTTTAATCAAAATTGACATTTTAATCTTTAGTCCTGGTCCCAATGTGCTTGATTAAATTGTTTAATTAGGTCGTTTTAAACGTGTCTTCTCATCTGGAATTATTGGTGATGATTTCCCATCAAATGTTTTATGCGTCCTATTGATAATTAAGTGCTTTTATACTCATTGGAATTATTGTTTTCTTTCATTTAACATTAGGCTCGACTATTTTTGAATTAGGTGTTGCGTTATTTACCACTTTTCGCTAAAATTATTGAAAACAGATTAGTCTCAAGTCTGAAGTATATTTTTATCCACCTCTTTTGTTTTTCATTGCAGGTAGGTAGTGCTTGTTTTCATACAAGAAATGAATTTTGGAACACTTCATACAATTGGTTTAAATATCTACCATGCTGTGCTTAGGTGAATAATTTTTTCTCAATAGGTTGTCAAATTCATATTTCTTTGCCGAATCTTGCGTTGTTTATCCTTCATTATTGCTGATTTAAGTATTTCAATCCCAACAACTTTTAAACATACTTTTAAAAGTTCTTTGTTGGTTATTATTCCTGCACTTATCTATGTTTTTGCTTTTTATATTTGTGCTCAAATTTCGACTAATGAAGTTGATGGTGCAGTTTGATATTTATGATTGTTTTTGATGTTACAACTGCTCCAAAATTGTGGTTGCTTTTTTTGGTGTTATTTTAACTATTGCCTTAAGATAGCTTAATATTCATGGTCATTATTTGCTTTCTCATGATCAGTTATATGAAGGTGGTTGAAGTCAACAATAAGTCATCAGCATTTAGTAAATGGATTGTTGAATTATATTATGAAACTTTAGGACCATAATATCATTACTATTGAGCTCATCGAATCTAAAAGAAGTTAATTTCGAGGCGAACAGTGACTTAGGAGATACGGGGGCCACCACCCCATAGTTTATCGGTGATTTTGAAAATTTTTTAACAAGATACTCACTAAAAATTATTTAAAAATATTTAAGGCCAACAGTCGAGTTCAATACCACCAAATCTCCGATGTTTTTTTTGACTACTGCACTTCTAATATTTTTCATTTTATCAGTTAAGGTAAATTAAATTCGCTTACTAATGAGCCCATCAATATTGCAATATTATTACGTTTTCCTAAGGAGACAAAATATACTATATTAATTAGTTTTAATATAACTAGATAATTTTCTATTTTCATTATCCAAGAACGCATTTTACAATATACTTGTTATTTCACAATTTAATGAGAGTCATAGTTGAAAAAATGCATTGATAAATGAAAATTATTTTGAAATCTTAATTTGCTTGGTATTGCTTCTTTTAGTGGTTTATCTCTTTTGCATAATGGAAATACTGAAGTTCTAAATCGTATAAATTATTAAAATAAGGAATGTTTTATTCATATAATTTTAATGACATCATTTCAAAATTTATGAAATCCATGAAATATATTTCATTTCATTTTGTATTTTTGCTATCTCCGCTTATGGAAAAAGACATACAACTGATTAAATAACGAATACATCAATTGCAATTGAAAATGATCATAAAATTACTGAGCTGTTACGAAGATATGAAAATGGTCAAACTGGAAAAATGAAGAGCTATAAACAATTAATACTCCCGTCTATAGTTGATGGTTAAAGTTGCGACTTCTAAATTTTTAATGACAAACTTTTTAGAATCTGACATTGGCTAAATATTTTGGATATATAGTTTTAAAAATGCCCTGTTAAGGATATAATTGACCAATGGAATAAGCTAGATATTAAATCCTGTCGTTCATATTCAAGAAAAATAAACCAGGAAGCAATTTTTAAATGTTGCTTATACTACTGCCATACTTTTAGTCAGATTTTTTCTGAAAATTCGTTTTACCTGCCTCAACTTTTCATCGATAACAGAATATTTTTTTCTCATTATTGGTATGTCATTATTGGTCGGAGGGGTATGTCATTATTGGTCGGAGGGGTATGTCATTATTGGTCGGAGGGGTATGTCATTGTCATTATTGGTCGGAGGGGTATGTCATTATTGGTCGGAGGGGTATGTCATTATTGGTCGGAGGGGTACGACAAGGTCTCAGGGGTACGACAAGGTCTCAGGGGTACGACAAGGTCTCAGGGGTACGACAAGGTCTCA
>JAMAJE010000273.1:0-23640 GCA_023629255.1 Pichia sp. PB3310
TTTCTATATTTATATAATCAATTATTCTTTCTATCATTCAATATATTTATTTAACTATTCGTAACTTTTTTTTCAAATACTCTCGCAAATAAAATTACTCTATTAGGAAATTTCTGCATTCAGGAAAAATAACTGGTGGATTTAACCGCAAATACCACAAATTACAGCCAAAATATATAACCGGGTTAAGAATCGATCAACAATATTAATACAATTAAATTACTGCAATAATTAACTAGAGATTTTATTTTGTTTCCCTGAAAGAAGAACGAACAATCAACATGACATTTTAAATGCTCTAAGTAGATTTGAAATTAATGCGAAATTTTCGGTAAAGTAAAATTAATTCATATTGTTATTATACACATAAGGCACGCATATATAAGACTAAAATTTTGTATAGTTTTCTGCACATTAAATTGATCTAAAAGAATTTTAATTAAATCATTTTGCATGTACATACCCCGAATTTTTTGAATTGAATTGACTTAACAAAATGCAAACTAAGAAGTCTTTGTGAAGTTTCAAAGAATTCTACTTGTATTGTTTTGTCGGTCCCCAATTTTTAATCTTGTAAGTTAAATAAAAAATGGAGATGAAAAAACATAAAATTGATAAATTTATATAAGCTTTAGTAAATGTTTCGAATTATTCAAACTTGTCATATATATATTACATGTTGAAGACAGCTATTGAGGTAATTAATCCCATGCATGCATGCATGCAGCAATTGTTTCCAACTTGCAATATTAAATTTAATTTGAAAATAAAATAAAATAAAATTTCCTTTTGATTGAATGTAACATTGAAATATATATATATATATATTAATAACTAATTGGGAAAATGAAACATTTTAGGTTAAAATTAATTTAAGAACTAATATTCAAAGAAGTTAAAAACATCAATAGGATATATATATAAAGAGTATATTTTATTAGATATATATATTTACTTTTATATATATATGTATATATAGTTCAAAAGAAAGTTTTAATTCTTTGAATAAGAAGCATTCATAGAAAATTCAGATATATATATATAATATATTAATTGTACAAAAAGGTGAAACAACACAAATTATTAAAATAATTTCTTCGTTCCTTTGTCTAAAAAAAAGAATTTCCCTTCAGATTCTAGGCTCGAATACAACTAATAAAGCTTATAAATTAATATTTATATTTAATTTACTAAATTGAAATTAATTATTTAACGTTCAATTGTATTAATTTTAAGGATTTTCAAAATTAAGGTTCAAGCTTTTTTTAATGAACTGTTTGATCAGCCGAATTAATTGTCAAAATTAAGATTGCTGTACTAACTTTAAAATGAGAGCATATAAATATTATCACTGAATTTTTATGTAAATTTATATGCAGGGTTTACAAATAAAACTTTTAAATTTAAATTTTTTTTGTTATTAATTTGTGGTTAACTGCAGTTTGAATTACATTACTATCTGACGGAAGAAAGTAAAATGGAGGGTACTAAACCCTCTGATGATTTCCAATTTCCTAAAGCGGAAGAGGAACTGACTTATCTTTAATAAAAACAAATTATTTTCTTTTTTCAAAGGCATCCATAAAAAATCTCAATGAGCATATATGTTATTGACAATTTAATATCATATATAGATAATTTGGTACAAATAATTTTATATATATTTTCGTCTAATATAAATTTTTAAAATTTTGAAATTCTTTGAGTTGATGTAAATTTAATAATATTATTGTAAAGCGATTACATGTCTGAGTATGAGTATAAACGGTTTCCAATTTGCAATTCAATAAAATAGTCCAAGCGGCTGTAATGAATATATATATATATATATGTATGATTGGTTGCTTTCTTAACGTATCAAAAATGACTTGAGTTTTATTGACTAATATATATATATAATAGATGATTGATCAAATGCAAACCCGAATAATTTCGTAAATGCTTACCTAATATACACTACAGTATCAATAGCCATTATAACTTTTATTTAAGTTTATTACTAAAACAATATATATATAGAGTTTTTACCTAAGGTGATGAATGCATGCAATAGAAGTTTAGATGAAAGTTAGCAATTTTCTCTTTTGCAATGGCAATCATATATAGCCTCAATAAATTTCGTACCAGATTAAGTCAATATATATAGCTTATTGTTTACAGTATGTAATTTATTATGCTATATGCATGTATAACATATAATTTTACATTATAACGTATATATATGTATTAAATTATAAGATATGTATAATATATACAATACCTTGTTCTAGATGAATCTAGATATAGATCTCAAGGCTCTGGACTTTGAGGAAAATTAATAAATTTTGAAAGGGGTCACATATTGTTCATATTGGGACAAAATTAGATTTTTCTTACACGCTAAGGACTAAGGACTGAGGACTATATATATATATATATAGATATTGTATTAAACTGCACGATTTACAGATTCCTGATGGTTTGTTTGGGATCTACACATGCATGATATATACTGTATTCTTTGTATAAGTTAGGTAATAAAAAATTAACTTAACGAATATATATAACATGTATAGATATCGTAATATAATTCATTGTAATATTGTTGAATAAAATTTCTAACTGCAATTACGTAGCAAAAGGGGTTAAAAAGCAATATGATGTAAAAATATAATTATTGTATTTTAAAAATAACTCTTAATATCCGAATTTTATAAACTTAAAGATTTTCATTTGAGTGAGAAAAGACAACTCGTTTGTTTTGTAAATAATAAATAATATTGGTAATGATTTTCATTTTTTGTTCAATTTAAAATATCCTTCAGTTTATATGATTTTGATTCTAAATGATGAATTTCAGCTGTTTCTTGTCGAGTGGTTAAACTATTTTCAATTTTTTGTGTACTTTCATCAATATCATTTTGTTCTGAATCACTATCTAATTGATAATTCAATCCAATTGAATCATTTTCTGTAATATAAGGACTTATTTTCCTCCATCTAAATTGACAAGCATGTAATGTACGATCAGAAAATTCTAATGCAATGTCTTTCCAACTTAAAGCTTTATTACGTTTTAAATCAAATAATAACCTGTCTTCTTCATGAGACCATAATTTGTATTTCCTCTTATGATGCGGCTCTTCTTGATGCAATATTAATTGAGATTGTTGATGCTGATGTTGATGTTGATAATAATACTCCTGTTGTTGCTGTTGTTGTTGTTGTTGTTGTTGTTGTTGCTGCTGTTGATAACATAATTGTTGATGATATGTATAATAATCTTTAGGAGATTGTGTTCCATATTGTGGATAATATTGATTTGAAACTGAAGCTTGTTGATCTAGATTAGGACCATAATAATTATTTAAATTATTATATTGCTGTTGGTTTAAATCACTTTGATGATGCATAAATAATGGCGATGGTGTATTAATTCTTGTATTTGAATTTGATTCTTCCATTGGAACTGATTTTGGCAAGGATTGAAATTTAAAATTTTCTGCATTTACATTACTGTTATTATTCGTATTATAAGGAAATGAATTTTGTAAAATTGATAAATGACTAATTGGTATTGATGATGGAATCGAATCTAAATTGGAAAATTGGCTTCCATTCAATCGTTGAAACTGTGAAAATTCTGCATGTTGTTGATTAATATAATGTTGTTGTTGTGCTTGAGCTAAGGCCTGTGCATGAAATTGTGCTTGCAATTGTACTTGCGGTGATTGTGATTCTTGTGATTGTTGTAATTGTTGTAATTGATGTGAGTTTTTGTGTTCGAACGATAATGCAAGTTGGATTTGAGATTGTTGAACCATTTGTTGTTGTTGTTGTTGTTGTTGTTGTTGTTGTTGTTGTTGTTGTTGTTGTTGTTGTTGTTGTTGTTGTTGTTGTTGGTAATAAATGCTATGATACATGTTATCAGGAAATGTATAATTTAACTTATCATTTGAATCTGCAACTAACATCAAATTTTTTTATATTGTTAATTAAAATTTGTTAACTAAAAATATCTTCATGTACTTGACATCCAATTTTTCTTTGAAATTACCTTACTCTTAATAATTAATTTGAAAATTTGAATTATATCTCCAATTTTAACTTTTTCAATTTAATTTGTCAAAAAAAAAACTATTTAAAGTAAATTAATTATGAACACTTGTAGGGATGTAGAGAGAAGTATAATTGAAAAATTCTATTTAATGATACAGAAACAAAGACAAAAAGAGAAGTCAAATATAAGAAAGTACAATTTTAAGAAAAAAAATGCATGAGGTAATCATAATATACAGCTGAAATACATGGTGCTTAAAAGAATGTGGGAACTTGACATATTTAAATACAATATAAAAAGTAAAGAAAGACAGTTTTATCTTTTAATGCATATTGGGGTAATATTCAATTTATTAAAAATTAATTCTAAATAAATTACTAAATACAATCGAATTTGTGAAATTAATCATACATTACAAATTTTAATTATATATGTGTGTATGTGTATATATAGGGGCACATTCGTGGGTGTTATATA
Organism: Pichia sp. PB3310; assembly: GCA_023629255.1. Lineage (NCBI taxonomy): Eukaryota > Fungi > Ascomycota > Pichiomycetes > Pichiales > Pichiaceae > Pichia > Pichia sp. PB3310. Next base: position 4,517 of record JAMAJE010000273.1, read on the forward strand.
CATAACATGCATAAAGATACCAATTAAACTTCATTAGCTAGTGATGCCGATGCCGGTTAGAATAACGCCTAAAGGGGTTTAAAAAGGTAAGTGGCAGTAGTACGTTATTACATTTTAGATCGATATATATATATAGCTTATATTATGCACGTATTAGTTTAGATTACAGTACATATATTTCTCATGCATTGGAATCGACACCATCAGTAGTATGACTTATTTTAGCAGCTCTAGAAAACGCATGTTTTGGTAAACCCGAAAAATTGGAAACTTTTAAACCCAGCTTAATTTGAGCTGAGTAATTAATGTGTGCGTTAATAATATCAGATTAATCTGGTAGTAGATGAACGATGCTTAGCGTTTTAAATTTGCTTGTGATGCTAGTTATTTTTTTCGGCATATTTTGATTTTTTCTGGGCTAGAAAATTATATATAAGAAGTAAAAAAACAAAAAAAAGTGAGAAATAGGAAATGGATGGAAATAAGCATATTATTAAGTACATAAGTATGTATATATATATATATATTATATAATATAACAATTAACACTAAAAACTGAATTGTGGATTCTAAACTATATAACAAACTTATAGACAAACTTTATAATTCTTGATTCCCGATTCCCGGTTATAAGACCCTATAACTATTTATTTTACTTATATATATATATATATGTAACATAAAAAACGAAGATATATATATATATATATATATAAGCCTTAAAATTGTTAGTTGATGCATATATATATATATATAACATATTATGACTGCTTAAATAAGGTTCTGAAAAATTGATGAGTAATTTTACAAAGTTAGATTTGAGTTGAGATTAAATTTATTTCATACAAAAAAAAATTAATCTCGTCAACTGAGTGTTAATAAGCCTTGAAAATTCAATTTAGACTTTTTCAAAGTTGCTTTGTTTGCTTAGATTCTTTGCCTTGATTTAATCTGCCTAAATGCATGTACAACTATTTAAAATTATTAGATTGAAATTAGTCTGATGTGGTTTAATAAAGGAAAATACATGCACTAAAAAAGGTATGTATGAATAACAAATTGCCGAGCTGATTGTGTATTCCTATTGGTTGATAACGTCATCTTTCTTTTTGACTGATCTGGAGTATTTTTTAAACAAGCCAAACTAAAAAAAAAGTTAAGCCCGTGCATTATGCATATTAGCTTCGCACATTCTATGCATAGACTCTTATTACATAAATTCGTATTGCATAAACATGCATTGATACAATGTGATGTTCACTGATATTTCTCACTTTATATATTAAATTTTTGAGCCGCTGAGTTTTAGAATTCCTCCGAATGCGGTGATTATTTTTCTTTTCGGGTGCAGCGTAGAGAAATTAACAATATTTCAAACTTTTTCCAAATATTATTGTCTCAGTTTAGTCTTTTCGAAAATTAGGTTCTCTATATATATATATATATATATTAAATAAATGATCTGGACTTCCTGACAATTGCTTCTGAATAGAACGGAACATTAGTTGTTATCTCAAGACAATATTTATTCAATTATAAATTTGACATTTAGGAATTGGAAAATTCTGCCAGGATAATAATTTTCTTACATATATAAAAATCAACCCATACTAAAATGAAAATCTATCGTAAGAAATTAAGATCAGCTGGATTAGTTTTTAAAATGCCAAAGTTATTAACAGTTTTTTTCACACATGGAAATTAGCCACTGTTTTCAGTAACTGACTTCCGTATTGGTTTTTTCTTTTTTCTTTTTTTTTTTTTTGGTCTCTTAAATAATTATAAATTATAATTTTTAACATAATAGCTTCATTAATCTATATTTACAACTTTTGGTAGCAATGACCAATTATTTTTCTGCAATCTACAGTAAACACGACGTTTTATACTTATATAGCTTTGTTTTATGATGTATAGTTACGGCGTATTGTTGTAATTCTATTATAAAAACTAAATCCATGTTATCCATTTTGTAAGGGGGAATTTAGCAACTTCAAATACAAAGGTTCAAGATGTGTAAATTTTTATTTAACAAAATATATTTTATATATATTGAATAAAATTTTCATATTAAACAATATTCAGTTATTTAACCCCTGTATTTATATGATTGAATTAATAGATCAAACTATCCGTTATATATATTATGTAATTAGAAATCTAGGAGGCAAATTTTATTGAAGCAACTACCACGTAATTAAAAACCTGGCAAAAATAATTTACCCCTTCGAGCAGTTTTTGATAATAAATCATCATTATAATTTATGATTTACACAAAACAACTATTATGCAGCAAGTGTACATTAATAAAATAAAGGTAAACAATTATTCGTAGCCGATTATCTATATTTGGAAATCTCTAAAACTTATAGTATTATAATTTTATCGTTAATGATAAATTTGCTTTATTAAAATGCCATACGTTTGAGTTATTATTTACTTTATTGAACGTGTAAAAAACGTATCGTAATTGCTTTTAAATTTTAGGAAATTATAATTAAATTTTTTAGTTTTCTTAAAAAAAATACAAGATCTAGCTCAAAGTTGCATGATAAAAACAATTCTAATTAAAAGTTTAATTACCTTAAATCTTATTTTTTGCTATTACATTGACGATTCCCAATTTTAGTTAAGACCTATTGGGAATGTATCCCGTCTTTCTAAGTTGCTCTTATTTTAAACTTTATATATATATAAATATATATATTTTAAATTATTTCTTAATTGATGTTATATTTTTTATTGTAATTTTCTGGCTTCCTCTTCTAATAATATAAACATTATTTTATACCTCTTATTGTTCTCTTTATTGATTTCTTTACATTTTTTATATATGCTTCAATTATAATAACTGATTATTTTGGCGAAAATTGGCCACAACAATTATAAACAATAATTTTGGCTTTGTTAAGTTATATGTATAGGTCAAACCTGCTCTATTTTGGTCTCTCTGTGAGACAACTCAATAATAACTAATCAAGCAAGAAGAAGGTTATTCCAATCAATGACAAAAGAAGAACAAACTTAAGGAATAAATAGTTGACCAATTAAAAAAAACAAAAAGCTAAAATTTTACTGTTAGTTTCATTATATTAAATTAGCTCTATTTGTTTTTGAAACTATTTCTTTTATTAAGATTCAATTACCTTGATAATAGTTTTTTGAAAGCATAAAATGCTTGTTGAACTTTGCTTTCATTGGATAAAGTAATTAAAAAGATTATAGGAATTATTTCTAATAAACATAATTCCTTTTGTCAAATACCAAAATATTTAACTTATTCAACAAAGAGATCCTTTTATAAAATAAAAACAAAATTACTTTCAAAACTGCAACATAAAGAAAAATAAAGTTTTGATTAAAATTTTTGTTTTCAAATATAGATTAATAATACAGAAAGAAACAGAATTCAAAAAACAAACTTTTGTTGTCATTAATTTTTAAATGTAATTTTTTCAGATGGAAAAATAGATAAAACAATGCATTCTTATTATGATTAATCAATTGAAGTTATATTTTAATAAACTATGAATAAAAAAGCATAGAAAAACAATTTAAATCCAATCTTTATCAAATATATTTTACACCCAAACTTTATTTTTTCAAATATTTCTGAAAAAGAGTTACAAAAAAAAGCAATGTTTATAGACAAATAGGATAATTGAAAAAATAAATTTTAAAAGTCTAAGGAGTTGACTTAAAATTAAAATTAACTATTCAAAAACTGGGTTACTTTCAATGGCTGAAAAGGATTCAACAATTTATTTTATTTTATTTTATTTCTTATTTGGTAAGGCAAAAGATGATAGCATTTAACTTGATAAACTATTTAATTTATATTTTGCAAGAGTTATTTAAGAGAAATTACCTTACTCAACAAGTTAACAAAAAAGACATTGCAAATCAATCCGGCTTGTGCTGGTTAGCAACATTTTCATTTAAAAGAGATAAGTTCATTGTTTCAACATCTATAAATGCGTTATTTAATAGCAATATTCTTATTACATGATTTTTTAGTTTCTATTTGATAATATCTTCATAAAGAAGATAAACATTTATACAAGCAGTAAACATTTATATAAGAATTAAACGTTTATATACTTTTAAATATTTTATTAATCAAACAAAATAAGAATCAATTCTTTTTTTAAAACGAATAAATATTAATATGACATGAAAATTTATTTGGTTGATTGCTTTTTTATTTTGGTTATTTATTATACTGATATTTACTCAAATGTACTTAACAGAATATAACCGTAAAAGATTAAACTAGTATACTTTTGTATATGAAAAAAATAGTAATTAAATAAATTATACAATAAAATAAACTAAAATAAAATAAAATAAAATAGAATAAAGTAAAATAAAGTAAAATAAAGGTAAAGTAAGATTCCATTAATTAATGTGTAAATTTAATAAAAGTTACAGCTATTTAAATAAAACAACACTGTTTGATAATTTAGTATTATTAATTTAATGCTTTGTTTATTGTATCTTTCAAAGTAAATGGTAAAAACAGGTTAGTAAAGGTTTATGTCATTACTGCCACAAAGAACGACTAATGAATTATTGATGATTATTGAAAAATATCATATTTTTATAAGCATATTAATCTGTATACTGTCATTTTGATAACGGAATATGACGTAAATTGTTTTTTTTTAACAAGTTATTCAACCTTCGAAACAACTTATTTACACCAGTTGATTGATTTTTTTAAAATTTCTGTTAAATATGCTTTAAAAAAATGTATTTTTTTTATTTTTTTCTCCTTTTCAATCATTTTTTTGTAATATGTTTTTAAAATATTCTTTCATGAGAAGAGATTATAAATAATTTCTTTTATAATGGAAAATTTTTCTTTAGAAATTTAATTTGATAAATAAGAAAAGCATTTTTTCATTATAAGAGATGCCTCCTTAGCTTAGTGGTAGAGCGTCGCACTTGTAATGCGGAGGTCGCTAGTTCAATTCTGGCAGGTGGCATTTATTTTTGCATGTTTTTATTAATTATAATAATTGGAAAAGATATCTTACTGATAGTAAAAGAGTGTCTTAAAATATTATACTATTTTTTAAAATATTCTTTTTCAAAGACAAGAGAAAAAAGTGAACAAACAATTGAAGTTTAAAAGTAATTTATAAAATGATTACAGATAAAATTTATTTTTATTATTTTTTAATTCATACTCCAATAACAATATTAGTTGATGCTACATTTGCAATTCCAATTGAATATCAAATTTCAATTCAACGTAAGCTACATGAATTTCATGTTACCACAAACAAAGATTTTTTAGGTGAAAATTCACCATTATGGATGAAAATTTTCGTTATTTGGGAATTAATTTTTCAATTACCTTTTTTCATTTATGGTGTATATGATTATTTAAAAAATAATCAAAAGCATTACTCAATTCATACATGGCCAATGTTTTTACTTTATGGATTTAATGCTGGATTTACAACATTAATTTGTTTAATTTATGTTTTATTAGATGGTGATCAACATGGATTAAATACAAGTGAATGGTTAAATCTGTTAGGATTATATACACCTACAATGATATTACCATTCTTTATGATGTATGATTTTTGGATCAGAATTATTAATCAATTAAAATTAACAACTAAACAAAAAAACAATTAATAATAGATTATTAAAATTAAATTACTATATTTATTTATATATTTAAAAAAATTAAAAAATTAATTTAAGCATATTTAGCAGATAATTCATCAACAAAAGCAATATATTGTTCTTCAGCTTCTTCTTGAGATAAACCTTTTAATTTGTCCCAAGCTTCCCACTTATATTTAGCTTTGAAATCAAACATACCTGGCTTTGGAGTTTCATTGTCACCAACGGTAGCTTGTTTGAATAAACTATATAATTTGAGCAGTTCATCATCTGCTGGTCTAGTTGCAAAATTTTTAACTGCTTCAGCCTTTATAAACATTAAGAATTAATCAATTTGGTTGTAATTTTTGAAAATAGATGAGAGATGTTAGTATTCTGCATTATTAGATGAGGTTATAATAGTAATAATAAAACTGTCAATTTGCAAACATACTTTTTGGGTAAATAATTCGGAAACCATTTTAATTGTTAATCGAATGTGTTATTTGATTGATAATAAGGGTAAATAAAAACAATTGAGTGTATTATCAAGGAAGGCAAACTTATCAATGTACATATATATATATACGATTGTATGTAATCTTAGAAATATTCAAAATTGTGCCGAGAGGTCAACAAAAAAAATAACAGGGCAATTTGCGCCACTCAACTCAAAAAAAAACGAAACACGCGGAGGTTATAAGTTATAAGTTATAAGAAGTGGCTGATGAAAGAAAGACACATGTGTTTATTTATTTATAACTGAGTACTGAGTGTATGAAAATAATTAATCCCTTTTTTCAATTAAACGTTTTTACGTGTCAGATAAATAGGTACAGGTTATATGATTTGATTTAAATAGTTGTTTACTTTTCTTTTTGTGGTAAGTATAGACGAAATTTTTTGACCAATTGACAGTATTAGAAGATGGGGAATAAAGAGGGTCATTCTAAAAGGAGTCTTTTACTTGCTATCGGGGTTATTTTCCATTTGATTTATTTATGGTCAATCTTCGATATTTATTTTGTTTCTCCATTGGTTCATGGAATGAATCAACATATTTCAACAAATGAACCACCTGCTAAAAGACTTTTTTTAATTGTTGGTGATGGTCAACGTGCCGATAAAACATTAGGTAAAATTTATCATCCAAGAACAGGTAATAATGAATATTTAGCTCCTTATTTACGTTCAATTGTTTTAAATAATGGTACTTATGGATTATCACATACTAGAATGCCAACTGAATCTCGTCCAGGTCATGTTGCAATGATTGCAGGATTTTATGAAGATGTTAGTGCTGTTACTAAAGGTTGGAAAGAAAATCCTGTAGATTTTGATTCAGTTTTTAATCAATCAACTCATACTTATTCATTTGGTTCACCAGATATTTTACCAATGTTTGAACAAGGTGCAACACCTGGTAGAGTTGATACTTGGATGTATGGTCATGAATTTGAAGATTTTACAAGTAGTAGTCTTGAATTAGATAAATTTGTTTTTAATCATGTTTATGAATTATTTGATAATTCAACAAAGGATGAAAAATTAAATAATGAAATTAGACAAAATGGTAATATTTTCTTTTTACATTTATTAGGTACTGATACTTCTGGTCATAGTTATAGACCTTATTCAACTGAATATTATGATAATATTCAATATACTGATTATGAAATTTCAAAATTAGTTAAAAAAGTTAATAAATTTTTTAATGATGAAGAAAGTGTATTTATTTTTACAGCAGATCATGGTATGAGTGATTTTGGTTCTCATGGTGATGGTCATCCAAATAATACTAGAACTCCATTGATTTGTTGGGGTAAAGGATGTAATAAACCAATTGTTATCGATCCATCTGAAAATCAATATTTATTAAATTCTTTTGAGAGAGAAGATATGAAAAATTGGGATTTAGATCATATTAAAAGACATGATGTTAAACAGGCAGATATTGCACCATTAATGAGTTATTTAATTGGATTAAATTATCCAATGAATAGTGTTGGAGAATTACCAATAGAATTTATTGATGATTCTGAAAATTCAAAAATTAAAGGATTATATTATAATTCATTAAGTTTATTAGAACAATATATTGTTAAATTAGATGAAGTTAAAAGTAATCAATTTCATTTTAAAGGATTTGAAAAATTTGAAATTAAATCAGTTGAAGATTATAAACAAGAAATAATTGAAATGATTTCATTGATGAATTTAGATCCATCATTAGAACTTAAAACAATTAAATTAATTGAAGAATTTAATTTTACAATTCTCGAAGGTTTAAAATATTTACAAGAATATAATTGGCTTATGATACGTACTATTGTTACATTAGGATTTATTGGTTGGATTGTTTATTCATTTACATTATTTTTACAAATGTTTATTATTCCAATTGAAAAAATTTATAATGATGAAAATAATAGTCATATTTTATTAAAATTTTTTTTTGGTTCAATTGGTATTTCAATTTCATATATATTTTATTATGAAAAATTACCAATAAACTATCATTTTTATTTATTATTCCCAGTTTTTTTTTGGTATGAAATTATCAAGTATAAGAATGATTTAATTAATGGATTTAATATATTTTTTCAAGGATTATCAAATTTTTTTAAAATTTCAATTTTTATTGGTATTATTATCTTTTTTGAATCAATTGCAATTGGATTTGAAAATCGTGAAGTTTTTAGTATAATTTATATTTTATTATCAATATTTTATCCAATTTTAATTTTTAAAAAAACAATTATAACAAATTTTAAAAATTTTAGAATTTCATTCATTTGGTGTTTAACATCATTATTATTATCACTTTTCCCAATTCAAAATCCTGTTAAAGTTGAATCAATTAATTTAATTGTAACTTCAGGTTTACTTATGGCTTGTATTGGTATAATTGGATATTCATTTTTAAATAATTTAATGAGTAAAGCTACCAAATCTATTATAATTTTTCAAATTTTATTAATTTTAACTTCAATTTATTCAACAATGAAAGCAATTGTCTCTTTAACTAATCGTAATGGATTACCATTAGATGCACAAATTATTGGATGGTCAACATTAATTACATCATTAATAATACCAACAATATTACATTGTTTCTATCCAAATCCAAATTATAGAATTAGATTTTTAATTGTATTTTTAACAATGGCTCCAACATTTATAATTTTAGCTATTTCATTTGAAGGTTTTTTCTATATTTTATATTCAATGATGATTTTTCAATGGATTGAAATGGAATCAAGTGTAAATATACAAAAAAATAATTCAAATTTAAAATTATTAAGAATTTCAATTATTGGATTTTTTAATTTACAAATTTCATTCTTTGGTACAGGAAATATTTCATCAATTTCAACTTTTTCATTAGATTCAGTTTATAGATTATTACCAATTTTTGATCCTTTCCCAATGGGAGCATTATTAATGTTAAAATTAATTATACCTTATGCATTATTAAGTGCTGGTTTAGGATTAATTAATTTAAAACTTGGATTTTCCAAATTTAGTGTTACTAGTTTAATTATTTCACTTTGTGATTTATTATCACTTTGGTTTTTTTATATGGTTAGAACTGAAGGTTCTTGGCTAGATATTGGTGTTAGTATTAGTAATTATTGTTTAGCAATTTTTGGTGCTTTATTTATTGGTATTGTTGAAGTTGGTAGTAGCCTCGTTTTAAGCGGAGTTCATATAGAAGAAGAAGAAGAAGAAATAGAAATTAAAATTAATAATACGATTAAAAATCTGAAAATTGATGATGTAGAATATAAACAAATTGAAGATTTGATTAGACAAGATGTTTTAGATAATGATAGTATTGGTGATAGAATAAGAAAAAGAAATCGGAAACCTGTGAAAGCATGAGATCGATTGAATGAAAAGAGATAAAAAGAGGGATAATAATTAGAATTTATATAGAAGAAAAAATTATTTATTATTTAGTATTTTTATTTTTATTATTATTATTATTATTATTATTCGAAAACTATATATACATTGAACTTAATAAATTTTTTTGATCATCAGTAATATCCCAATCTTTTAAATTTTTACCATTTTTAATCCAATCATTTAACCAATTTAGAGTTTGAGATTCAATTTTATTTAAATCTAAATAATTAAAATCACCTAAACCACCAATAAAATTTAAATTATTTCCATTTTTAGCATCTTGATATTCATCACTCGTTAATTTTAACCATAAAGCAGAACAAGAACCAGCAGAATTTTCAATTTCTTTATGAGCTGATGGACATCTACATCTACAACCAGAAGCACCTAAATTTTCATTATTAAAAGAAGAAATTGGTTTATCATAATCTGCATAATAAATTTCATCTTTTGGTAAAATTTGATGTTTAAATAATGGACTTGCTTTATAAGGTAATTGATTTGGTGAATTATAAGGACAATGACCTAAAGTTGAATGTTTATAACCAATATCTCTAAAATAATGAATTTCAGATAAATTTAAAAACATTCCAGCTGCTAATGAATGAATTGGTGCATCACCCCAACGTTCAGTAAAGAAACCATCTGAATTTTCTAAAAATTCATAATAAGCTTTATATTCAGGTGATGTAAATAAATCATTTGAAGCAATTTCAAAATTTGACCAAAAATGACATAAATTAAAATTTTGATTATTATATTTTTCATGAATTAAATTATTATTAATTAAATTTTGTGATTTACTATTTTTAATTAAATTTTTTAAATAAATTAAATCATTTTTATTTTTAATTGAAATTTTATTATTATTATTATTATTATCATTATTTATTAAAGATAATTTTGAATAATTTAAAATTGTATTATATTTTAATTTTCTCCAAAAATCATTTAAATTTTTAACATCAAAATAATTTAATTCATTATCACCATTAAAAAATTTATAATTATTTGTAAAAAAATTCCAAGTATCAGGTAATTTAATATTATTTTCATTAATAAATTTTAGTGTATATCTGAATAAATTTGGTACAGTATCAATTAATTCTTTAATTGCAATTGTATAACCATATTTTTTACCATTTTTTTCCATTTCAATAAAAGGATCATAAGTTAAATCACAATAAAAATCAACTTCAGGTTCAACTCTCCAATACCAATCTAAACTTTTAACTAAAGGATGTTCAAAGAAAAAACCTGAATAAAATCTACACATACTATGATATGATTGCATATTACCATACATTATACCTCTATCACCTTGATTTTCAATTGATTCTTCAAAAAAGATTTTATTATTATTATTATTATTATTATTATTTAAATTTTGTTGATTAAAATTCCATTTTGATTTTGGAATTACACCGAATTTAAAATCACCAGAAGCTACTTCTTCAACTCTTCTTTCGAATTCTTTTGTAAATGGTTCATCATTTAAGAAAATCCAAGGATAATTAAACCATTGATTAAATCTACGTTCTAATGATCTCATTGATAAAATAACACCATCAATTTCTGAATTTCTAGCTAAAACAACAAATGCAGCATTTGCCCTTGGTTTTTCAGATTCTATTAAAGGATCTCTACAACCATATTGGAAGACATCATCAATTATTGATTTAAATGAACGTTCAGATATTGGACATTTTTTTAAAATTTCACCTTGAAATTTATCATCATAAGATTTAATTAATTTTGAATTTGATAAATTTGAATAATCAATATTTGATAAAGGTTTAATCCTTTGATTTTTATAAATAATCGAATGTAATGATAATGAAAGTAATAAAATTAATAATAATAATTTATATAATTTAATTGATTTAATTGGTGAAAATTTTAAATTAACTTTTAAATTAATTTTTGAAAATAAATTTATTTTTGATTTTATTCGATGTAAAAAAGATCTATTAAATTTTGGTTTTAACATTATTTTAAATTTTTTTTTAATAAATGTTAGTGTATTGAAACAAGAAAAATGCAGTAGTAGTAGTAGTAATAATAATAATAATAATAATAAAAACAAAAGATCCTTGAAATCCTTAATATTAAATAACGTTGAATCAAATCTTTTGTTGATGTATGTATGTAAGTAAGTATCCCATTTTATTTTTTATTTTTTGGTGTTTTCATTTTCATGTCGCGAAGAAGAAAATTAATTTATTTAATCGTTTTATTCAATAAGAGTAGTTATATATATATGCAAGATACTATAGATAGATAATGATGATAATAATATAATATAATAATATAAGAAAAAGAAAATATGAATATCAATATGAATATGAATGTTAAAAGATTATGGCCAGAGATTAATAAATTAGAAATTACTAAGAAAACACGAATATTTCAAGAATGTAAAAGAATTTATTTAAATAATAAAAATGATGTTGAAGAAAGAGATAAATTAATTAAATCAATTAAAGGTATGTCAATTAAAAAGATGGATAATTATATGAATGGAATTAAAACGGATAAAGATAGAATTATTCAATTATCAAATAATTATATTAAGCGGTATAAAAATGGTAAGATTAAGGAAACTAAATATAAAGGACTATCAAATGGAGAGAATGAAGATGAAGATAAAGAAATTATTATTATAGTTAATGAAAAATTAAAATTAGATCAACGTATTGAAATATTGATTAATAAAATTGAAGAATTAGGGAAAGATATACGTTGTAAGAAAATAATTGTACAAAGTAAAAGAAAAGTATATGAATCTTTAGAAAATGGGATATATCATCGTATGGAAAAGTTTTTCTCAAAGAATAATAATAATAATGATAATAATAATTTTATTACAGATACTACAAAATGCGGGAATGAAGAAGAAATACGAGAATTAGTGAATGAAATTTGTGGTAAAAATTGGCATGATGAAACATTAAATATGTTAGATAGTGAAGAAATTGAGAAAATTGTAGAAGGTCTTGAAAGATGTTTATTAGGAGATGGAATAGTATTAGATAGATTATTATCAGAGAAGGCAATAATTGGATGTATTAAATGTGGAAAGGAGGAATTAGCTATTAAAATTATCAAACTTATTGGAATTTCAAAGAAAGAAGGGGAACAAAAGCAAAAAGAAGAAATTACCAGAAATGGAAATGGGAATATAAATATAAATATAAATGTAAATCAATATAATTGTTCACCAGTGCACGGATGTGTTATAATTGAGAAAATTTCAAATTTATTTATTTATAATGTGGCACAGTTACTTTATTCACGTGGCGCAGGAAGTTGGGCTTTGCAAGTTTTAAAAATCGGAAGTGATTAATGTAAATATCCGGTTTTCTATTAAGGGGAATCATTTCATTCATTCCCGGAGTCGGTAGCGTTTTTTTTTTTTCGTTTTTTATTTTTTCTTCCAAATGTGGAGGTAAATAGTAAGCTGTAAGTTATTTAGCGAGTTGGTGGATGGATATGGATGGGATGAACCAATGACGAGGGGTTGAGTTATAATAAATATTATAACTAACACATATTGTATTATATGTTATATATATGAAATTTACTATTTATGATTATTTGTATTATTAATCTACTTATTTTCTTTTAATTCTTTATCTTTTTTATCTCTTCTGCTTACTATTACATAACATAGTTAGTCAATTGTTTATATTCTTGTTGTGCATATATATATATATATATAACTAGATAATATTTAAAGAAAAACAAACAAAAATGAGAGCTGTTTTAAACTTTACTAGATCTATGGCAACTGCAACTGCAAAAGTACCAAATATGAAAACTTTTAAAATTTATAGATGGAATCCAGATACTCCAGAAGTTAAACCACATATGCAATCTTATCAACTTGATATGAATGAAACTGGTCCAATGGTTTTAGATGCTTTATTAAAAATTAAAAATGAACAAGATCCAACTTTAACTTTAAGAAGATCTTGTAGAGAAGGTATTTGTGGTTCTTGTGCAATGAATATTGGTGGTAGAAATACTTTAGCTTGTCTTTGTAAATTAGATAAAGATTCAGGAAAAGATTTAAAAATTTATCCTTTACCACATATGTATATAGTTAGAGATTTAGTCCCTGATTTAACTCATTTTTACAAACAATATAAATCAATTCAACCTTATTTACAATCTGATAAAGAAATGCCAAAAACTGAAAATTTTCAATCAATTGAAGATAGAAAGAAATTAGATGGTTTATATGAATGTATCCTTTGTGCTTGTTGTTCAACTTCTTGTCCATCTTATTGGTGGAATCAACAAGAATATTTAGGCCCTGCTGTTTTAATGCAAGCTTATAGATGGATGATAGATTCAAGAGATACTGCAACAAAGGCAAGAAAGGAAATGTTACAAAATTCAATGTCTTTATATAGATGTCATACAATTATGAATTGTTCAAAAACTTGTCCAAAAGGTTTAAATCCAGGTGGTGCAATTGCTGAAATTAAAAAATCAATGGCTTTTGAATAATCAATTTGAAATTAAATTATAATTATAATTATAATTATAATTATAATTATTATTATTATTATTATTATATTATTTGATGACTTATATTTTTTTTATTTAAATCCAGAGAAACGGAAATAACATTAAAAAGATAAAAATGAAAACAGTATGTATTTAGTTTAATAATAAATATTTTTTTCCTTATTTTTATTTTATTTTTTATTTTTTTCTTATTTTTTTCTTATATATCAACTATCTTATTTATAAAACCTCTTTTTATATTTAATACATCCATTTATTATTCTTTTACAAATGCAAGAAGAATCTTTTCTTTATTATAATTCAATCTATGATTATCTTTTAAAAAATTACGCATTTGAAAATTATATTATCTCTTCAAATAGTATTTCTTTTACAGTAAATTTAAATTATATTGATATAATCTTATCATGTAAAATAACAAATCATGAAATTTATAATGTTCCAACAATATTTTTCCAAATTTATACAATTGATGAAATCGATGATGAAATCGATGAACAATCCAATGAACAAATTAATCATAATATAGAAATACAATCTTTAAACTTTACTAAGGACGCCCTCGAGAAATTAATCTCAAATCGGCACACACTCAAATTGAAAAACAATAATAATAATAATAATTCACCCATTTTATCTAATAATTCTTCAAGTATAGCTATAGATAGTTCAGGGAAATATTATATTCATCCTTGTCAATTACATTTATTCAATTATAAACAAGATCATTCTTGGATTTCATTATTTTTATCATCTATAGGATTTTATTAAATAAAAATTATCCCTCCCTACTACTAATTTAACTAAATTGGAAATAATAATAAAAAAAAAAGAGAAAGAAGAATGTCAGCATATACACAAACAAGAGGTCAAATATTATCAATTTCAACACAATTATCAAATCAAATTGCTAAATATTCAACATTTACAAATAATTCAAATTTATCAATTTTAGAATCAAATGATGAAATAGAAATTAAAAATAAAATTGAATCTTTATTAAGTCAATTATCATCACAAATTAATGAATTAAATAGAATTTTAGATACAATGAAATCATCTGAATCTTTATCAAGTTCAAAATATCAACAATTATCAAGGCATAAAGATGAATTAACAAGACATAGACAAGATTTTAAAAGAATTAATAATCAAATTACTCAAGAAAGAAATCGTGCAAATTTATTATCTAATGTACGTTCAGATATAAATCAATATAATGATTTAAATCAACAACCTAATAATAATGAAAATAATCATCATCATGGAAATAATAATGAAAATTATATGCTTGATGAAAGAGCAAGAGTTGATAGACAAAATAATATTGTTGATAATTTAATATTTCAAGTAATGGAAACAAGAGATGAAATTATGAGACAAAGAAATATTTTATCAAATGTTGCTAATCGTTTAGATAGATCTTTAACTACAGTTCCTGGTATTAATGTACTTTTAAATAAAATTGATGCAAGACATAGGAAACAAGCAATTATTTTAACAATTATAATATTAATATGTTTAATAATTTTATGGTTATCATTTTAATCTATGTAATGTAATTTCATATATATCATATTGTATTTATTTATGAATTAATTTTTCTTTTTCGCTTATAGTAAGGATCATATTATTAGTATTTTCCTATTTTCCTATTTTCCTATTTTCCTGTTGTTTATGATATTACAATTATTATCATGATAACTTCATCTATTTGGAAATTCTTATCAATATAAAAAAGTTTAATATAAATATAAATATAACTGAAATAAAAAGAAAAGAAATGGATGATTTAGAAATAGTTTTCAATGATACTATTCAAAATATAGTTGATAATACATCACTTGAAGATTTTAAATTGAATTGTTTATATGAACATGCAATAATAATTGAAAATTCAAATAATTTAATTTCAAAAATAAATCAATCAAATTTAAAATTCGATAAACAAACAATAATTAATAAAATAACCGGTAAATATTTAATTAATTTACATGAAATTTATAAAATTGAAGATTCAAATTTACATTTACATAAAATATTTTCAATTATTGATTTAAGTTTAAATATTGAAAAAAATGATGAATTATCAAATTATGCAATGCATACATTTATTTCATTATTATCATATATTTATCCAGTTGAATTTATAATTGATTATTTTTGTCCAATTTTTTTTAATGATGATGATGATAATAATAATAATAATAATAATAATAATAATAATAAAATCAGAAGATTATTATTAACTAAAGGTAATAAAATTCAAGGTAAAATTAAACCTGGTTCAAGATTATTAGTACTTTATAAACAATTAATTAATAGGATTCCAATGTATTTACCAAAAAATGAAATTATTGTTTCAAATTTTAGAAATTTTATAACAAATTCTTTTGAAATAAGTGATAAATTATCTCATTCATTAGATTGGCATATGAATTTAAATAATATTGATAATAATAATGGTTATATTACAATTTTTGAACAATTTTTTAATTCAAAGAAGATGTTACAAATCCAATCAAATTCAAAATATTCTAAAAATATATTTATTGAATTTATTAAATTAATGAATCTAATTACAACATCAAATGAACAAAAAATAATTTCAAATTTTAATAGACTATCATCATCATCATCTACAACATCTACAACATCTTTGACAACAACAACAACAACATCCTCATCATCATCATCATCGAGACAAAATGAATCAATTTTAAGATCAATTGATTTAATTAATAGATTATTAAATAATTTTAATCCTGATAATATTTTGAAAATTCCAATTAATAATAAATTAAATAAACAATTTAAATGGATTTTAGATGAAGAAATTTTTATTAATCAATTAAAAAATTATGAATTTTATTGGTCATTAAAAATTCAATTATTAATTTTACTTAATTTTTTAAATTTCATGGAATTTAATAATTGGAATTCAATTTGTGATTTAGTTATTAAAGATTATTCAAAATTTAAAAAACCTGATAGTTTAATAAATTCAATCGTTAATAAAGATTCAAAAAGGAAATTAAATGATTGGATTTTTTATTCAAAGAATGGTTTTAAACAAAAAAATTATCATTATGAAAATTTAATGGATTTATTAAATAATAATGAAAAAACTTTCACTTTAATGAAATTAAAAAATTTTGTTCATCCAAATATAAATTCATTATCTTTAATATCTGAATCTAAAAAGAGGAAATTAGATGATTATTTAGAAAATAATCATCATTTAAAATTAACAATTTTAAACAAAAAACCAAAATTTCAATATAAATTAGGTTCTTCAAAACTTTCAAATCTTTGGAATATTGAAACTGGTCTTTCAAATATTTCAAAAAAAATTAAAACTTATACAGATATTTTAAATGAAGTTAAAGATGATATATATTTTGCTAGAGGTGAATTACAATCTGATCCAAATAATAAAGATAATAAAATTAAATTTGATAGACTCTCTTGGAAAGGTCTTAGATCAACTAGAGAAACTGGTGAATGGTTTAAACTTGCCAATACCAATGAAAATGGTGATGGAATTTTGTGAGTGTGCACGTGATCACACTCTTCCTAAAACGGAAATTGTGGCGTCTAACGTTCAACATGAATTTTTTTCAGTGTTGTAGTTTTGGAAGCCCGAGATTTTAATAATGAGATAATGAAAGATAAAGGAAAAGAGGAAAAGAAGAAAAGAGAGAAGAAGAGGATGAACTTTTTCATATTTAATGTTTTACTATTTCTTCAATTCACTCTTTCTTTCTTTCTTTCTTTCTTTTAGTTTGTATATCTGTTCTTTTCTTACTGTATAATTCTATAAAAATTAACAATGAGTCAAACTGCAGTTTCTACTAATTCTGAATTATTTTCAGCAACTGCAATTTCTCCATTTGGTCTTCCATTAGATCCATATGAAATCAAAGGTAAAATTTTATCAACTAAATATAATGTTGTTTTAGGTACATCATATTTATTATCAACTAATATTTTTAATTATGAATTACCAACTATTTCAAATAATGATGAAAATAATTTAATTCAATTATGGTTAAATTTGAAAAGAAAAAATTTATTTAATGAAATTCCAAATTTATATAATTTAGAAATTTCACCTGATTCAGGTAATTTACTATTAGGTTATTTAAAAAATTGTAAAGAATCTGCTACTTTAATTGCATCAACTGATGCATTAATTAATTTTGCTCCTGCATTAATTTCTCATTCAAATAATGAATATCATTCATTACCATTATCAATTCAATTATCAACTGTTAGTTATAATTTTAAAGAAAATGAATTAATTTCAACTTATGCAGATGCTTTATCAATTGCAAAAAATTTAAAATTACCAGTTTTAACATCAACTAATGCAATTGAATCTCAACTTTTCACTGTTATTTCAAATGTTTTAGCTAAATTTAATATTGCTAATATTCATTTATTTAATGGTTTAGAATCAATTAAAATAAATGAATCTTTAAATGGTTTATTATCATCAAATCAATTAAAAGATTTATCTGAAAAATTATTTAGTTCATTAAAAAATGATATTTTATCAGTTAAAAAAACTGAAATTTTATCATTATCATTAAAAAAATTAAATGAATTATTAAATTCAAATTATTCAATTTTTGAATTTTATGGTAATTTAAATTCAAAAATTATTTATGCAATTTATCCAACTAAAGAATCAATTGTTTCATTAATTAAATCAATTGATTCAAAATCTGAATTTGGTATTATTTTAATTAAATCTCCAATTCCATTTGAATCAAATTATTTTAATTCATTAATTTCTTCAAATGTTTCTAAAATTATTGTTATTTCTGAAAAAATTTTAAATAATTCAATCTCTTCATTAAAATTAGATATTCAAGCTTCACTTTTCTTTCAAAGTAAATTTAATATTGAAGTTATTGATGAAACAATTGAAAATTTTTTAATTAAATTTAATTCAAATTTAAATTCAAATAGTTCAGTTACTTCATTTAAATTTTTATTTAATGATAATTCTAAATTTATTGAATTACCATCAAAATTAACTCATTCAT
>JAMAJE010000274.1:0-19661 GCA_023629255.1 Pichia sp. PB3310
TTTACTTTCCTCATATAAAAAGCTCTAATACGTTGAATTTGGAAACCTTGTCTAACAACTGTTGGAGTTTTTCTTTGTGTACGATTTAAGACAATGTCAAGCATGTCATTAGACGTTGGAACCGAAGGGATATCTTTCCAAGTTAATTGCATCTTTGATTATGGTATATAATTTGAATAATGTTTTCCACTTGAAGAAAGAAATAAAAATTATTATATTCTTGCAAAACTAATCAAATTTTTTCTTTTTCAAAAAAACAAGTTAAAGTATGTAAGATAAAAAAAATTTTTTTTAAAAAAAAAAAAATTACCAAGAAAAGAAAAAAATTTTAAAAATCTGAAAAATCTGAAAAATAAATCTGAAAAATAAAAAATAAATAAAAAATAAATAAATAAAACCGACGCGTCGATGAATTCAAAAAAAATACGCTTATTATCCATTATTACTTAATCAAGCAATAACTAATTAGACGATAAAGGGATATTTAATTTTAATAGCTTCCTTTTAGTCTATATTTATTCTATGAACATATATTTATATATATAATATGCTATCGCTTCTTTAAATTCTTTTTTACTAAATTATTCACATTAGTTGGTTATTATTTCTTTATTTACCAAAACTATTATCTTATTATAAAGTGCATTAAGTTATATTCTCCAATTTAGAAATCATTACAATTGTTTATATATATGTAGAGAATCAATATTCTATAGATCGCTAAATCAATTTGATTTATAAGGAGGCTCGTTGATAGTTAATGAGTCTATCCAATTAATCAAGAGTTTTAAATGAGTACATTCAGATTTATTTTTTTGATTTACTCTTCTTAAAACCTCTGTATGCATATATATACCCTCTTTTTGAAAAACTTAAATTTAGGAAAAAATTGAAAATACTATGCAGACATTTCAATAGTTTAGTTATTATTTAAATTTATTTATGTGAATACAATCACTTGAATTCTTAAATTAATTTTCTTCGTAAAACTAAATTAAAACTCCGTGAAACAGTAATATTCAGTTCAATTTATTAAATTAAATAATCTGGTTCAATAACGGATGTTCAAATAGTCGCTAGTTAACTTTCATAATTTTGTTGGTTTTTTTCCAAGCTTACAAAAGAAAAATTCATCCAATTAAATGGGAAGCATAAAATTTGTAAAGCGATCAAATTTTTGAATACTTCGACTATTTTATTTAAGATATTCATACCTCAACGAAACAAGAAAAAAACAATTTGAAATCAAGTTCAACAACTAATTCAGGCCTTATAGAATTCATGAATATAATGAGTATTAATGGTTTCCATAAAATACCGTAAACGAAAAAGTCTGCTTCTGCAAACAAATCAGTGCTTTGTTTCTATTCAACCTCAATCAATGATATATAGCAAACGTCATTTTTAAAATGGTTTTGTCTTCAAATTTCAATTAAATTGAATATTCTCAGTTTTTACTAGTCAAGTCTTAGTTTTCTAAAGCTTTTTGTCTTGTCAAGTTCGTCAGTTATCAAAACATATTTTTTTTATTAAAGCTCAAAGCAAATATTTAATTAAACCTTACCATTGTCTTGGTACTTAAACTTTTGTTTGAAAAAAGGGTAAGTTTATCTGTTGCATAATATTAAAACCAGGCAATTGCCACCCTGGCCTCATGAATAAGCTTCAGACATTTCCTCCTAATCTGAGTTTTACTAGAATTAATTATAACGGATTTTCTCAATTATCACATCCGTATTATACTCTTTCAATCAAAGTAAACATCACTGTTAAGACATATTTACTTGATACTCCAGCGCATATTATCTAATCTATGTATCTCTGTTTTTTTAAGGTTATTATTTTTCAATTTCCAAATAGAGTTAATACCTTATTGTTAAAGCCTGAGTCGTATATTCAAAAAAACTCTGATTATTTTCGCTTGGATTGTCTAAAACAAATATTGAATGAGCAGACGTTAGATGATTATAATATCTGATAACAAGTAAATTTTTGCCAAAAGAAAACTTTCTAAATCCAACTTGACTCTTTATAAATGCAAAACAGTTCAATTAATTCTGGCTTGATTAACACGTCCTAGGTTTAACAAAGTTAATTAAACATTGATAAATCTTCAGAAAAAGAATCGGCTAAGAAGGAAACAAGTCATTGGAGAATTCTTAAAATTTAGTAAAGCAAACATCAACTTGCTCTAACAATTGACCGTTTTTCACTGTCAGTTGTATTATAATATATAAATATTGGAAAAGGGTACTGTTTATAATCTTGAATGGGCGGCCTATTAATTCTCAAAGACCAAATTATTATGAATGATCAAATATAGATGATAACAAGTGCTTCTAAGTAAATAAGGCAACAGCATTATTCACTCTTGCATAAATTCATCAACGTTTCCTATCTGAACGTCGAAACTGGATGCTTTTGACAAAAAAAATTTAAAGATTGATCAAATGTATTAAAACTTCCAAAAAGGATTCAAAAAGGGACCGGATCCCTTTTAAAAATTTTGTCGATATCTGCATTGCTAAGATTTTTCAGATGAATAATTTTTCAAACGAAGCACCTTAAATTAAAGTGGAATGTTCTCCCTTTTATAATTTTTGGACCTATATAGTTTCAATGTTGGAATATAAGATGTTAAGATGCTAAATACATGAGGATATTTTTTATTGAGGTTAATTATTTATTATACTTGTTAGATGTTCGTTTATTAAGAGCAATTATATCTTTTACTCTATATTTTTATAATAAGTAAGTTTATATTGGAAGTCTCTTCAGATTCTAAATGTTCCTTGAAAAATTATTGCTATAAAACGGAGTAAAAAGCTTTTGTAGGTTATTTCTTAAACCGTCAGCAACCTAATTTTTCTGTGCTTAGCAAATAGCAAAATATCTCAGGATATATTAAACCGTTATCAGTTAAGTTTAATTAATCATGATATATGTTTATTGGCTTTGTACTCATAGTATATGAAAGATTTTTAGGAACATAATGTTATTCTTTTCCTTTTTTCTTTTGAATTATTTCTATTATTGTCCATCACAAGTAATTTATATCTTCAAATACACATAATCGAAATAAAGTCAGTAAATTATGAAGCATTTACCAATGTATTAAAGAAGAACGAAAACGTCTCAGTTAACAAGATAGATAAAAAGGAATCGCAAGATAATATTTAATGGCAAAACTAGCTTTTAGCGTCAAAAGATCAAATTTTAAAGTCATTCAGCATTTATATACTTAGAGGAAAATTTACTGTTATCATAATTGCAACTGCAATGGATTAGTCTTGAAAATGTGTTTATCTGCAGACATATAAAACACAGTTAGTCAATTGGCAGATAGCAAATTAAAATGATAAAGAAAATTAGTATTCGAAATTTTGTTCATATTCATATTAATACCACTGTTATGATATATAATATATATTATATATATATATATGTACACATATCTGCGAATTAATAAAATTGGCGAAACAAAAAATTAAATTTGCACGCAGATTTAAATAATACATTGTGCAGGATTTTATTAAAACGATTAATTAATTAATTAAATTATTAAGCTGCCTATTGTTAAGTTATAGATTAATCAAAATTTAACGAGCCATTTTTGAAAAAAACTAAGAGTATAAAACAAATATATAGAAATTATTTTTATTGAAGCGCAGTACTTATGCTTGTTCTCGTAAATCATTATAATTATAAACAATTTGTTTAAAGTTTTCTTGGTTGCTATTTTATTAATGTACCATGTGAATAAAGTTTGATTGTTTACATATGCCAACTTACATATTTTTCCAATAATAAATAATATAAAACTCTACAAATTGTGTGAATAACATACAACATATATATATAGTGAAATTTTATAATCGTCTATAAATGGCCTATTATGAGCATATATATATGTATATATATAGTAATACCGGCATAGCCTTGTAATAATTTTACCGATTCCTATATGCGGTTATTTACCAAAATGGGAAAAAAATTGAACAAACGAGCTTATTTAAGAATAATATGGGAAAAGTTTGTGAACCTGCGGATATAAAGCGCTTCACCAGTCCCAAAAAAAGGACTCCTTTATAATTGTTGTTCACATAATAATACCATGTCTATATTTTATATTTTAATTACAGTTAATTCAATCATATATATGCATTAATGTGGCCAGAGAATATTTAGCAAACTAAATTATTATATATATATATATGGAGAATATATTTAACTTTAAATTTTAAAAGAGGCAATAGTTTTTTAAAATCTTATTAATCAAATTAATTTGACAGCTGCAGTCGTAATTAGCGTTCACAACCGGCATTAAATTTGTTTTTTCTTATGTTTTACGTATAATGTAGCAGGATTATCCATATTTCAGTCAATTTATGATTAAGTAGATCATATATGTAAAAATAAATCAAGTAACTTTGAAGAAGTAAATTAAAATAATTAAATTAATAAAGGGAACCGAAACAGTTCCAGTATTTACAAATTTTGGTGTTAAAACATAAACAGGGTATCAAGTAATCCCTAAATTTATCGATAATCTTATCTGCATATTTTTTTTGCGAATCATGCAAAAGACAAAACGTTTAGTTGACAAACTATTTAATTAGATTATGCATCCATTTCGCAGGAACCTATTAAATTAATATAAAAATTTTTTAGAATATAGTTAGTGCAATCTTTGAACATAGTGTCTCGGTTAACGGTTAACAAATCCGAGGATATAGATGTATATAATACATTTATATAATATATGCTATAAAAATTGCACAATTTACATAATTAAAAATAAAAAAATAAAAAATTAACTTAAGATTTTTTATATTACAGGTTTCAAGTCAAACGAAACCTTAAAAATAAAGCCCACATTGAAAGTTTATTATTTGATTTATAATAACTTTATTTTACTTTATATTATTAAAGTTTTGAAACTTGCTAAATCTACCTCTTAAGATTTTTTACCTAATTGATTATTATTTGTACCTTTTCTCCCCATTTGCTTATGTATTTTGCTAATTTGTTGTTTTTGTTCGTTTTCTTGTTATGGTTCATGTAATTTCCTTTCTTTTCTTTTGTTTTCCTTTCTTTTCTTTTCTCTCCATACTTTTTATTAAACTTGCTAATTTTAGTTTGTTTCATTCTTATATCCATAAACCCGGGTTCAAGGTAAATATCAATCTCTTCTGATTTCTTGATTAGCTTACAATTTTATCAATTTTGATTTAAATCGATAATCTTTACCTAATTTAGTCATTTGAAGTTTGCTTCTCAATTTCAAACCTAAATACAAGAAGGAATACATCGTTGCTGGCGGGCTCAAGGTAAACCAAATGAATTTCAAAAAGTAATTCCCTGAAACTAATCATTTATCCTCATAGTTTCAAATATTGACATTTGCCTGTTTTAAATAAAATATTTTTGTTTCAATTCACGTTTATAATTAAAAAAGAAATTAACAACTATTTCAATTAGTCAAAATTTTCCTAAAAATATTCTCCTTCCCTTATTAACATAAAAGAAGAAATAAATATTTATTTATAATTTATTCCCAATTAGCAGATGTACTAATTATCAGAAACATTTAATTTCAATAATAAAAATATATTCAAATGATTAAATCTCAATCTACACATTATCAGACAAAGCAGCCAGATGAAGTAAATAGTCAACAAAACGTATCTATAGATTCATCATCGAATCCAAAAAATAATATGTCACAAAATATTAATAATAATCTGAATAATTCAGAAATATCATTTCAACCTCACCCTTCAGTTGATATTGGGATAAATCAACAGCAACAGCAGCAGCAACAGCAACAAAGATCTGTAAATCCAAAAAACTCTCAGCTCGTAGAGATAAATCCGTCTTCTCAAAGCACGAGCAATTATTCATATTACTCGGCTGTTCCGTCGCAATATCAAAACCATCTTCTAGTTTCAAACCAAAGTCAATATCAGCAACAGCAACAGCAACAACAACAGCAGCAGCAAATACCTCCTATATTCCCCTTCGATAATAATTTATCACCAATCAAGAATGACTATGCTATAAATCGGCCTCAGAATGACCAGTATTATTTTCCTTTAAATCAAAAACAACAGCAGCAGCCACAGCGACTTGCACAAGCTTTAGATCAACAACAACCAATGCAAGCTGAATCAGCACAAGCACAACAGAATCAGCATCAACTTCAGTATCATCATCAACAACAACAACATCATCATCATCATCATCATACTCATCATCATCCCCCTGCTCATTCTCATCCTCATCATCATCAATCTCATTTAATTGAAAACGCTCAATCACAGCCCGCATATTACCATTATGGTGAATCATCTCAACTTACTTCATATCCTGCAAGTTTTAGTAAAAGATATTCTGAAGATTCGTATATAAGTGCATCAAATCAAACGCAAAACTATCCGGTTTCATATTATCAGAATTACAACGATAATAGTATTAATGATAGTAATAATAGCAACAATAGCAATAGTAACAATAACAAAAATACTCCTAATAATAATAATGTAAACAACTTGAATATTGGAAATATCAATAACAATTTAAATTCTTCATCAAACATAGCTACAACTACAAACCCTTTATTAATGCCACATATGCAAACATCAAATGATCAGTTTCCTTATCAGCTTCATGTTTTACCGCAAATACCTATAAAGCCTAATTATAATATTAGTGGCATATATCCTAAAATTGACACAACTCAGATCGATGGATATCCTAATTATCAATATCAATCAGATGTGTATCGCACTGTTAATAATTTTCCTAATGCATCATATGATAATAATTTAGTTAATGAATTTAATGTTGGTTATAATGATTCACGTTATTTAAATGATCCAAAAAACTCAAATACTAATACAACCAATACATCATTTGGCTATAGGAATAATAGTAATATTATTACTAATAACAATAGTGATAATCATAATTTTGATGATAATTCAACAAACTCTAATGATGTTAATAACAATTCTTCAAAAAGAGGAGATTCACCAACATTTGAAATAACAAAAATGGAAAGTAAACAAAATAGGATCTGCAAAATCTGTAAAAAAACATTTAATAGACCATCAGGCTTAAAAACACATATGCATATTCATACAGGAGAAAAACCCTATAAATGTGACTGGCCTGGATGCTTCAAACATTTTTCAGTTAGATCAAATATGGTTAGACATTATAAAATTCATAAGCGTAATCATTTAAAGGAATCATCGGTAGTTTCAAACGTGAATGAAACAGAAAATTTAAATAATGACAATACACCACCAAATACTTCTTGAATAATTTATGCAATAATCGATCATTCATGCCAATGCAAATAAACAACCGACTTTTTTTGCTTTACTTTAAAAAACTTGTTGTACCAATGGACTTTACAAACTTTAAACATTTTACTATATAATAACTATATGTTTTCTAAATCATTTTCTTCGTTCTTTTTTTTCTTTCTCTTAATGGTTTGTACTTTTTAGTCTCTTCCCTTTTCCCAAGCTTTTTTAAGCTTGCTTCAAATTTTACAAACTTGTATGTAACTTTATAATTTAATAATTGATATCGGCGGATTATTAATAAAAGAAAACTATATAATTAAGAGCCTGATGCTTCAGGGCGTTGTGTAGAAAAGATAGTAAAGTTTTACAATGCGGATGGAGAAGGTTCTGCTAACCTCTGCTAACTACTTCAGGCTTGCTAACCTACTGAACTTCTTAAGAATCTTTGTTTTTGTTACTGATTAACTTTGATCAAATATTATGCATAAACTTTATCAACTCATCTAGTTCTAATGGAAAGTAATACTACAAAAATTTGTTTTTAAAGATCTAAAAACAATTCACTTTTTGTAACTAGATCAACTTCAAGTATAAACAATTTTTTCCAAAGTATTAGAAAATTAATATGATACTTGAAATTTATTCAAACAATAGTTAATGCCAGATTTAAGAACTTATAAAACCTATTCTGATTTAAGATATTTTCTTAATCGATCTATCTATCGACTCATATCCAATTTAACCGGCACGACCTTGACGTGTAGGATCTGATGGCATTTCGCTTTTGGCACTATCTGTAATGGCTTAGGTTTAAAAAACTAGCACTATATTTGTGCAAGAAAAACTATTAAATAAATTAAAAAAAATTAATAGTACAAGTTAAAAGTTAATACTTAAAAAAGCAAAAAGTGGAATAAATAATTGTTCATCTATTAGAACTTTTTCGTAAAAAAAATTGAACAGTTATTGATGTTTTTCCATAAATTACTTAAACTACCAGTTATAACAGCATAGTGATAATAAAATTGCAAAAGCTGCAAAAATTGAACCTGTAATCCTTGAACCACTACCTTGAAATGTTGCAGTCGGTGAAATAGTTGGAGCACCAAATGTGGAAATCACAATTGGAGCAGTTGTTGAAGTAGTTGGAACAATTGAAGTTGGTGCAGCACTATCTGGTTTACCAGCTAGGTAAACTGTTGTGTAATAATTACATTCAGTAGTGGTATACATAACCTTCTTAGTAACAGTTTGGTCATTAATGGTCTTAGTGTACGTTTGGGTCTTAACAATGGTAGTAGATATTGGAGTACATTCTGTACAAACAATGCTATTAATTGGACAGTAAGTCGTATAAGTAGTTGAATTTATAGTGACACAAGTAATACCAGTTGCAACAACAGTAGCTGAACATATGTTGCGTGAGCATGATGTAATAGTGACTAAAGTGGTTGAAGTGGCTGTCTCAGTGGAAACTGTCACAGGTGCTAAAGTGACACAAGACATATAATAACAAGAGGTGATTGTTGCAATATCAGTTGAAATAAAAATACCCGTTGAATTTGAAGTTAACGCAAAAATAGTAGCTGATGAGTTTGTAGAAAAACCTGATATAGTAGCAATTGTATCAGCAGAAGAGCTGAGAGCAGTAGTAATCGGATAAGGAGATGGACTGGAAGTACTAGCGATAATGTCGAGAGAAGAACTAGAAGTAGTAATTAAGGAGTTCATAGAAAAACTAGGATCCATACCAGACGAGGTTGTTAAAGAACCAGAAGCCATATTAGATGCTGTTGTAGAAGAACTAGAAGTCTTAGTAGATGATGTCGTAGAAGAACCTGAAATAGTGACAATTGAATCAGCAGAAGAAACAGCAGAAGAAACAGCAATACTAGCTGATGATATCGTTGACAAATCCGAAGTATTAGTTGATGATGTCGTAAAAGAACCTGAAGTAAAAGTAGTGGTTGATGAGGTTGTAGAAGAATTAGATGAAATAGAAGTAGTAGCTGAAGAAGTTATAGAAGAACCAAACGTAGTGATCGAAGAAGTCATATAGGACGATAATGGTTCAGAGGAAGTAGCAGTAATCGTAACAAAAAATCCTTGCGCAGCTCTCTTTACAATAGGTTCTGGCAAATTATCTAATCCAACCAAAAATACACCAATAAATTCCGAATAATTAGCTGTCAATGAGCCAACAGCGGATATATTAACAAATCGATCATCACCGATGAAATTCACAGCGATGGTAGTACTATATAAATCCGCATAGGAAGTTATATTAAATGAAAGTGGAACGTTGGACGGTGAGTAAACACCAGAAAATGAGTCTGGATCGAAACAATAGCCTGCAACATCAAATTCTGGAGTTGCAAAATATAAATCAGTGAATCCAGAATTCGGTACAACTATATCGAAAAAAATTTGATCATCATAAAAGAAACCAGAACCATATGGAACAAAGGAGGTATTAGAATAGGTAGATGTTTTTGCTGCAACAATTCCAACTAAAGCTAATAACTGAATAACTTGAGTGAGCTTCATATTTAATTATTTCAAACACTATTGATAAGCGAAAGGACGTAACATCAGGTAAGATTCAGAAGAGATAAAAAGACAGTAGGTCCAACAACCATCTATTAAACAGGGTATATGATTCATCATTCAATCGTAAGGATAAAGATGGTTTAAATAGCAATTTGACAAATAAAATAGACGAAATGTTTGGTTATAGATTAATATAAGAAGCGGCAAATAGTAATTAAAAAAATTAACGAAAGCAAAACAATATCTAAGTATGTGGGATACGAGATACAAACAATTCGAATCGCACATCGCAGATCGTCCCACACAAAAATAAATAAATAATGTTTATCTCTTAATTTGTAGCTAAATGTACAATGTACAGCGCAAAAAAGATAAAATCACAAAAAACCCCCCGAATATTTATATAGGTAATTAATATATACATCATCATTATTCTAACGCTTGCCGTAATACCGAGCAGTAATTGAACTAAAGTGATCTTTGCATTTGCAAACATAGAGTCCTTTTTCTCTTGCAAATTAAAGCTTAAATCATTTTAAAGTGTCAATTTTTATATACACAATTACTCCCAATTTTACAATTATATAATTGATCGTGTTTGCCAACTTTAGAGACTCATTACTTTAAGTTGTTGAAGAGAATCATTGTAAATATATGATATGAAGCATAGAAGCTATTTTTATAGAAATCACTAAATGAATTGAAAAATTCTAATAATCAACTCAAAAGAAGTACGGTCCAAATATAATATCATCTAAATTGGTGTATTAAACTTAAATGGACAAAATGTTTAACCTATTTTAATTGAAAACAAGACCTTTCGTAAAAAGAATGTTTTTCTTGTCTCTGTATATAGTAGTTTCATAGAAACATTGATAATAAAATTGCAAAAGCTGCAAAAATTGAACCTGTAATCCTTGAACCACTACCTTGAAATGTTGCAGTCGGTGAAATAGTTGGAGCACCAGATGTGGAAATCACAATTGGAGCAGTTGTTGAGGTGGTTCGAACAATTGTAGTTGGTGCAGCACTATCTGGTTTACCAGCTGGGTAAACTGTTGTGTAATAATTACATTCAGTAGTAGTATACGTAACCTTCTCAATAACAGCTTGGTAACTAATGGTCTTAGTGGACGTTTGGGTCTTAGTAGTGGTTGTAGATATTGGAGTACATTCTGTACAAACAATACTAGTAATTGGACAGTAAGTCGTATAAGTAGCTGAATTTATAATGACACAGGTAACACGTTGGAACAACAGTTGCTGAACATATGTTACTTGAGCATGATGTAACAGTGACCAAAGTGGTTGAAGTTGCAATTTTGGTAGATAACCATATCAAAATAGGTTTCATTATCGTAGAAATAACCAGAACCATATGGAACAAGAGAATGTTGGTTACTGCAGCGGTAATCCCAATTAGAGCTAATGATTAAACAATATGACTAAAATTCATATTTCGTTATTTTGATAAGTGAAAGTGTAAAATAAAAAAAGTGATAGGTAAGAGGTTAAGGAAAAAAGGGGATCAAAATAACTAACCAAGTAAGTGGTTGGTTCAACCAATAAATTAGAGAAATAAAGATGGTTTGAATAGCAAATTAACAAAGAGATTAAACGCATCTTTTTTATGGAAGTAAAAAATGGGAGAATAAAAAAATAATGGAAAGAGTAATAAAAGTAAAGCAAAACAATATATAAAGAAGAAAGGGTCCAATAACTGCTAATTATGCTCCCAGACAAAAGTATAAAATTAAACTTTTTTGTCTAAACGTAGCGCCTATCGTGTATACGGCAAAAAAATAAGATTATAGGAGGCCCTATAGGCCTGCGGAATATGAATATATATATATATATATATATAAGAAATTCTGTATCCTTGCTCCTGCAAAGTGCCGAAGTAAGATCATTTACATTAGGGAAATTAAGTTTCCACATTGTTTTGTTTTATTCCTAGTTGACAACTATATTATTGCTCATATATGTATATATATTCATAAAATCGAATAATTCATTTTTTTCGCGTAAATGTTGAGATTTATAGTATCATATAGTTTCAGGTATAGATATGCAAAAAAATCATTAAATAAATTTTTAAAAAAGTGGCTAATACAATCCAAAGTTAGCTGTTTAAATATAATAAATATATGATCGAAATCAATATATTAAAGATATAGTAAATGAGATTTGAATCTCCTGATAATCAAAAACAATACCCTCTCTAAAAATCAATTTATACTAATATTATAAGAGCAATAATACAACGACAATAAAAACTGCAAAAATTGAACTAGTGACCCTTAAGCTCGCCGCGCCTTGATTTGTTGTAGCTAATTGGAGCAACCAATGTTGAGATAACGGTTGGAACGGTAGTTGCAGTGGTTGGTACCACCGTAATTGGTCTGGCAGTTTCTGCTTTACCAGTTGGGTAAACAGTGGTATAATAATTACACTCATTAATAGTATACGTAACCTTCTTTGTAACGGTTTGGTCATTATTAGTCTCAGCGTACGTTGGGTCTTAATAATAGTGGTGGATAGTAGAATACATTCTGTAAAAGCAACTGTAGTAATTGGACAGTAGGTCGTATAAGTAGTTGAATTTATAATGACACAAGTAACACCAGTTGCAACAACAGTAGCTGAACATATGTTGCTTGAGCATGATGTAATAGTGACTAAAGTAGTTGAAGTTGCGGTTTCGACTGGTGCTAAAGTAATACAAGAGGCATCAGAGCAAGAAGTAATGATATCAGTGTCGATTGGAATAACAGTATATGTTGAAATTGGAACCGGGCCAAAAGTTGCAAATAGATCAATGGAATAACTATAAGTAATAATTGAAGAGATTGCAGAAGAACCAGAAGTACTAGTGCATAAACTCATAGAAGGATCAGGTAAAGAAGAAATTGAGCCAATAGAAAAACCCGAAGTAGTAAAAATTGAGCTGACAGAAGAAGCATAGGTAGCAATTGATGAAGCCGTAAAAGATAAGGCTTCTATACGGAATGGGGTAACAACAGTATCAATTTTAAATGGATTACTACCATATAGTGGTGAACCTTCTAACTTCTAATAAAATATCAAAAATACCATAATATACCGAAGAAGAACCACAATTCAATATAGCTTCGATTTGTAGATCAAGAAATTTATCATCAATCTTAAATTCAACATCACCGGGAATATTAAGGGTACCATCAATAAGACTATAATCCTTAATTGTAAGCTGAGTTTCAGATGGTGAGTAGGAAGCACCAATTGTTTTCGGGAAGTAAGTATAACAATGTTGGATAGTTTTTATGGCGAAATGAGTGAAACCTGAACTTGGTAAAACTAAAAGGAAATAAATTCTATTAGAAAAAGCGTTACCGTAAACATCAAAAACAAGTAATGTGATGTTATAAATTGCTGCTGTTGCTGTAATGCCAATTAATGCTAATAATTGAGTAAGTTGAAAAAGAAAATAAACTTCATCTTTTAATTATTTAGTACGGTTAACGATTGTGAGATCAAGTAATAATCAGAAGAGATTAAAAAACAGGGAAATGAGACTTAAGGAAGAGGCAAGCAAACAAAATATGCAGCTCAATCATAACCTTAAAATGCTGAAGAATAAATTGGTTAAATTAGCGTAAGAAATAATAAAAAAATCGAAAGTTTTTAAAAGATAGGAAGATAAAAGTTAAAAGCTAAAAGCTAAAAACATGGAGATCGGTAAACTTGGTTAATAAATAAGAGAAATTACCTATCAATTATTAATTATTAACACAGAGAACAGGGATAAATCTTAAAATTAATTTATGTCGGGTCGATCGACGTTTAATGAAAAATTGAATTTACATTAATATTTTATTTTGTCGAGGAAATTGCAAATCTTGGAATGTTGAAAAAAGATATTCATATAGTGTCGAAATAAAAGATTGAATAATTAGTTCAAATAGTTTCTGTCAGCTAAAGAAAAAATATATCTAAGGCAATTAAAAAAAAGACAAAAATAATGGCTAGACTTAACTTTTTAGGTTTTGTGATTTCTCAAGGAAAAATGGATAAAACCATTAAAGTCCGTATTTTACAAAAGAAATTTGATAAAAAAGTTCAGAAACATTTTCTTCAAAAGAAGGATTATTTAGTACATGATGAAGGAAATATTTGTAGAGAAGGTGATTTAGTTAGAATCGAACAAACTAGACCTTTAAGTTCAAAAAAATTTTTTGCAGTTGCTGAAATTAAAAAGAATAAAGGTCAACAATTCGCAACATATCAAAAAGAAGCTAAAACTAATGTTCGTAAAGAAGAAATTGAAAAGATGGAATTATTAAATAAAAAAAGTGAATTATTTAATAAAAATAATAATGAATCATTATATAAAGATTTATCAGATATTAAAGAATTAAGAATAAAAACTAATTTAACTGAAGAAGAAATTTCACAAATTAATCAAATTAAAGAAAAATATAATATCTCAACAGTATTTAATTCTGATTCTGATATTCCACAAAATAAAGAACTTTTTACAACATCAGTTAGTGCACTTGCAAATAAACTTGAAACTCTATCATTTGATTTAAAAATCACAAATACTTTAAATGATTTACTAAAAGATGATTCAAAGAGACAAATCGTTGATCAAATATGTGAAAAATTAGAAATTAATTCAGAAACAAAAAAGAACATCAAAAAGAATTTAATTAGAAAATATTTAAAATCTACACCGGTTGATGAATTACAAAAGTTAGGTTTATTTATTTAGTTGGAAAACAAAAAATTTTAATTTTTATATACCTTGTAAATAATCATTTTGTATATAAATAACAAAATCATAAAATATAATCACTTATGCACAGTAAATATGAAAAACATCCAATAAATTATAAATTTATTTAAACCTTTAAAATTACAAAAAAAAAATATATAAAGAAGCAATGCAAAAGAAACAAAGTAAAAACGAATATTAAAAAAATACCAAATAAATGAAAACTGCCTAATCATAAAAACTCTTTTAACCCATGAAAACATTTGTATAATCTAAGTGAATTAAACATTGTCAATAATATTTGATAATGGATTATTCTGATATGCAAAATTCAATAAACCATCTAAACCTGTCAATTTATTCTCCGTTATGTTAGTCTTATTATCTAAAGAGTCATTATTTAATATTACAGAACCTGAATTATAATAATTGTCTATTTCATTTTGTAAAAAATTTTGAATTTTAATAAAATTATTGTTATTTAATTGATTTATTTTCCTGAAATCATCAATCCAATTTTCATTTATTATCAGTAATAAATTTTGCTTTTTCTCATTTAAAAATTGTTCTATTGTGGTTAAAAAAATTAAATTAAACTTTTCAATGGTTAGATTGTAAAAATATTTAAACTCCACTGCATTAAATTGTGGTAACTTATGGAAAATTTCCAACAAAAAATTTTTTAAAAAGGAAATTGGAATAATTAAATTATTTTCAATTGGCGGTATAAAATTTAATGAGTAATCTGATAATGCTTGAAAAAATTCATTCACTAAAGGCTTCACTCTTAAAAATGAATAATCAGATGTAGATTCAACTTTATATGGTATATTCATCAAAATTAAATCCAATTTTCGTTTTAGTTCATTTAATGAATCTTCAGGTGTTATTACTGGTGATGCATCAATTAATTTATTGGTTAATTCTGGATTTTCATTGATTAAATTATTAATTAAGTCTTGTAATTTCTCTTTATCTAAAGTTTCAATGATTCTACTCAATGATAATTTTTGGCCGAAAAGCTGATTAGGATTTTTTTGTTTTTTAGCAATTCTATTTTTGGAATTTATCAATAAATTGCTGAAATTATTGTACTCATTTAAATCATTATGCTTTCGTTTATTGATAACAGTTTTCCTCTGATTTGTAAATCTCGAATAATTCATCCTGGTATCTTTACCAGGGGTTAAACTGTCTAAAGAGTATTGATTATGAAAAGCAGATCCCATTTCTTCAGCAAATTCTTCTTTTAAATATGTATGTATGTATGTATATCAATAGATGTATATATGTGTATATATACGTAAAGGTGTGTAGTGAAAGCAGAAAATTTTACAGGAGGAACACCAAAAAAAAGCACATTCTTAAAAAACTAAATTCCATGAAATTCTATGCAAAAAAAAAAAATATTTGCCCTCAAAATTAAGAGTTGGAAAAAAGTAATGAAGGAAGCGAGGTTCGAACTCGCGCGGACATACGCCCAACAGATCTTAAGTCTGCCGCCTTAGACCACTCGGCCATCCCTCCAATTGTTGGATTACAAAATTGGCTGTTAACTATACTTATTAAAACTTAAATTAAAAACTCACCTATTATGTTTAATTTTTACCAGTTTTTTTAATATAATTATTTTATAGTCAAATAATTAACTTGATATGATTGTTGTTCTGACTTTTTTTATTAAAAGATTATAAAACAAATCATTATTTACAGCATTCGTGCATAATATGAAGCTCTGCGATTCAAGACAGACGTATAAGTAGTATTTATATAAAGATTAATTCAGTAATAAAGAAAGAAAAAAAAGTATTACTCTTTTTATGATGTTATTAGGGATTATACAATATTTTGTTAGTATATTACGAATTGTTACATTACTATTTTAGAATGTTTTAAATTCTAACAATTATTAAACAAATTCTGAGAGGCTAAAAGGTTCTACATGAAAGCAAGAGGTTTGTTAACTTGTCATCTTAGGAAGCAACTTAAAACGATGTTTGATTTGTTTATGGTCAAATAATTGAATGTCTTGGATTAGTTGAAATAAATTAACTACTTAATGATTCATAATAGTAAAGATAAGAAACAGATCATCCTTGTTATCCATTTTACCCATTAATACTAAACTTTTAGTTAAACATTTGACCTTTATGATGCATTAGTTTGCTATATACTGAATTTTAATTAGGTTAATTTATAAATGTTTCAAACTATCGGCTTGTAATTATTGTAATTAGAATTAACAAAGCATAATATATTTAACAACAAAACTAGTTAATCTTTCACTTAGAGTTTTTTCATTTCTTCTTGCAAGGAAGTATAAAAGCATAAATGAATTATTAAAATTGATGATTATCAGAAGCTAGGTATACTTTTTTCATTTCAATCGGTTAGATAGCAACTTGAACTATTTTCGATGTATAATTCGTAACTAAATCACTTTTATGCCCCTTAATGGAGTTAGGTAATTACCTACTGTTGCTTGCAAAAACACCTTTCTGAGAAATAGAGAAGTTTTCCATTATTTTGGCCGTTTTAATATAAAAGAGAAACTGAAAAATCTCCAATTATTTGGAAAATTATCGTTGTTTCCAAAATCGATTAGCTATTTTTTATTACTTCAAAGAATCTCAATCTTTTAAGCAATATAAAATATCTTTTATTAACATTATTACGTACATATCAAAATGCCAAATAGATAAGAGGGCCATAAGATTGAAATTGAATATAATTACTATAAATAATAATTGACTTTATATGAATAAGCTGTCAGAAAAAACATTAAAACTATATGATTTTATTTAGTTGATAATTTTTCGTTATATTATCTTATAAATTACTATTGATTAGAAGAGCTTAGCAAATTGATTTTAAACTTTTGGAGAACTTCCATCAAAGCAGAAACGAAGTTACAATTTTTCTTTTTTGTTTCCTATTTACCTTATATTCTTTTAGTTTCTCTTTGTTAACATGCTTATCAACTTATAATCTATAAATATCATTCCGAAAAGTTCATTAATTATCATAGATAAAATAAATTAATATATGAGTTAATTAATTCTTGGAATATATAAGATCACCAGAGTTAGTCCTTCTATTGATTTTTATGCCCAATTTAATTAGCTTTAATTTAGTTGTAGGTTTTTTACATTTTGCAAGTTTATAATAAAACCACATTTTTTTCCTGTTTTTTAATAATTTAATATGGATTTTATGTTTTTTCTTTAATGCAATTACAGATAATTTAGGTATTGGCTCAATATCATTGAATGTGACATGCCGTTTTTCAAATTGAATTGAGTTTAATTTTTTAATTAATTTTTTTGAGAAAATATTATCTAAAACGATATTCTTATTAATAGATGAGTTTGATGATGATGACGAGGAGGATAGTAATGATTTTGGTGTTGATGTAACAGAAACTGAAATACAAGAATCTGTTAGTGACTTTTGTGGGGAATATATTGCCGTTGGAGGTGTAATTGTACCAGGAAGTGTTTCCAATGTTGATTCCCCTATACAATGATTCATTGTCAATCAGTGATAAGTAAATAAGATGCTAAAATCAAATTCCAATAAGAGATATAATGAAGAAACAAGATAAATTAAAAAAAAGTTAGTGTTTAAAATGAAAATAGGGCAAAAAAGAAAAAAAATATAATTTGAAATATCTATTTTTCTTGACGAGCCTCTCTTGATAATACATATTGATC
The DNA here is from genome assembly GCA_023629255.1 of Pichia sp. PB3310. Lineage (NCBI taxonomy): Eukaryota > Fungi > Ascomycota > Pichiomycetes > Pichiales > Pichiaceae > Pichia > Pichia sp. PB3310. Next base: position 18,336 of record JAMAJE010000274.1, read on the forward strand.
AAATTTAATTAAATAAATTGTTCTATTAGGAAATGATTCTTGAGGTACAGAATGAGCAGATACTTCACAATTAAAATAAGCTAAATCTAATATACCTTCAATTATACCAGCAACAAAAGATTCACAATTTAAAGATTCATATTCTTTTGGCAAACTTATAAATCTAGTCATTATTGGATTATTATCAATTATCATAAATTGATTTTCATGATCTGAAGATTTTTCTAAAGAATCTGCTTTTTTATCAAATAAATTTAACCAAATATTTGAAACGATAAATTGTAAAATTTGCAAAATTTTAATATTCCTTTGAGATAAATTTGATTTAGCTGATGAACTTATATTATTTTTAAAATTTTCACGTAATGAAGATAATTCCAAAAATTTTAAACCAATTGAATAACCTAAATTATTTAATTTACGTTCTAAATCTAATAAACTTTTTGAATTTTTTAAATTAATTTGAATTATTTGCATAAAAAGGAAAGAAATTGAAGAAATTGAAATTTCATGTTTTGTTCTATATAAATTTCTATCATATATTAAATTTGTGATATTTAATTGTTTTTTAACTTTACCAGGTGATGGTAATGGGGAAGATGGATTTGATTGTGAAACATATGATTGTAAAGATGGATCTGTTGATTGAGGTCCAATTGCAGGATTATAACCTGTTCCTTGAAAAATTGATTTAGACATTAATATAGGAAATTTATATGTTTTGTGACTTCTTTGAATTGGAATGGAAGGGATCTAAAGTTGTTGAATAACAATTATTATAAACATATAAAGTATCCAGTAAAGTATATAACATATACAAATTAATACCATTATGAAAGAACTTCAATAAAAAATAAAAAATAAGAAATAAAAGAATGAAGAAATTAAGAGCGAGGTTTTTCATTTATCATGAATTTTTTAACAACCAAACTAAACAAAGTATTGAATTTTTCAACATGATTAGAGATTTTTATTAATTTAAATTAATTATAATTATCAACTTTTTTTTGTTGTGAACTTTGAAAAAAAAATTTAAAATAAAGAAAAATACAAAGATAGATAAAAAGCAAAAATGCCCGTTAGTATTCGAAGAGCAAGAGTTGAAGATTTACAAGCAATGCAAAATGCAAATTTACATAATTTACCAGAAAATTATTCAATGAAATATTATTTATATCATTTATTATCATGGCCAGAAGCATCATTTGTTGCAGTTAGTACAGATGTTGAAATTGAAGATAAAGATGAAGATAATTTAAGTGTTAGTAAAAGTGATGTTCAATATGTTGGAATTGAAGAAAAAGTTGTTGGATATGTTTTAGGTAA
>JAMAJE010000275.1:0-19381 GCA_023629255.1 Pichia sp. PB3310
ATTAATTTTTGATAAATAAATTGAAGTTAAAGTTGGAGCAGTTATTGAAGCTAAAATGAAAAACACCAAAGAAACAATTTGAGGAATGATAGAAAATATCAGAAGTTTCATAATATTTAAATATAATAATATAATATGTTAGTAGTAAATACAAAATCGGAAATATTATTGATTCCTTATTGATATAATAACGTTATTAATAGAGATATGAACTAAATTTTGAAACTCTTTTTTATATGATTTGATGTTATTATATGTAGGATTATAATCCAAATAAAGCAAAAAAGTAAAATAAAACAAAATAAAATAAATATAAAAATAGCAACAAACTATAATATATAGTAAATTAAATTAGAATTCAAAATATAAGATAGAATATGTATATATATAATATATATAATATATATAATATATATAATAAACACAAGATAAAAAAAGAAACAAACTAATAACTAACAGAGGAAAAACGCATAAAAACACATAAAAACCAGTAAAACAAAACAGCAAAGTAAAGTAAAACAAAACAAAACAAAACAAAACAAGCAGAAACGGACACAGAAACAGTTATCAAATTTGTTATTTCACTGATTAGATTATAAATAGAAGAAAACACGGTGAGGAACGAGGAACGAAAAAAAAAAAATCAGTGATCAAATAGATATTAATAGAGAATATATAAAAAGATTTAAGAGATTAAGAGATTAAGAGATTAAGAGATAACAATATTTAATTAATATATACCATAAGCCATAAGCCATAAGCCATAAGCCATAAGCGCCCGTTCCCTTGTTGTTATTTAATTGTTTCCTTTCTCATATAAATTACCACTTACGCATTTACGCATTTACTATTTACGCACTTAACGCACATGTGACATGCGCCATACGCCATACGCCATACGCCATAATTTGATATTTACTGTATAATGTATAATATATAATGTGTAATATATAATATATAATGTATAATATACAATATATTATTTATTTATTTATTTATTAATTTATTAATTTATTAATTTATTAATTTATTAATTTATTAATTTATTAATTTAATTAAATCTTTAATTCTTTAATTATTAATATTATTGGTTATATACTTATTTTTATATACTCAAATGTCAATGTCATCTAATATACTGTCGGTACCTCTGTGTTCTAATGAATCATCAGTTAATTTAGAAGATCTTGATGATAATGATTTAAAAGAAAGGGAAATTTTAATTTTAAATAAACATTCACAATCAACTTTATATTTACAAAATTTAAATAATAAATTATTAAAAAATAATTTACCTTCAGTTAAATTAACTTATCCAAATCCTTTATTAAATAAACCACCACCTTTATCAAAAAATGGTAAAATTTTCTTTTTCGATATTGATAATTGTTTATATCATAGATCAACTAGAATTCATGATTTAATGCAAATTTATATTCATAGATATTTTAAAAAACATTTACATTTAAATGATAATGAAGCTCATCATTTACATATGTCTTATTATAAACAATATGGTTTAGCATTAGAAGGTTTAGTTAGATTACATAAAGTTGATGCAATGGATTATAATAAAGTAGTTGATGATGCTTTACCTTTAGATAAAATTTTAACCCCAAATCAAAATTTAAGAAATTTATTATTAAAATTAAAAAATTCTGGTAAAGTTGAAAGATTATGGTTATTTACAAATGCTTATAAAAATCATGCTTTAAGAGTTATTTATTTATTAGGTTTAGGTGATTTATTTGATGGTTTAACTTATTGTGATTATAATAATTTCCCTTTAATTTGTAAACCAATGGAAAAATCTTTTGAAATTGCTTTTAATGAATCTGGTGCAATTAATAAAAAAAATATTTATTTTATTGATGATTCAGAATTAAATGTTAAAGCTGCTCGTAAATATGATTGGGGTAAAATTATTCAATTTGTTGAATTAGATTCTGATTTACCTAATGATCTGAATACTTATCCTGCTTTAGATATTCATATAATAAGATCAATTTTAGATATTGAAAAAGTTTGTCCTGAATTATTTTAATTATTTATTCATTCATTCATTCATTCGTTCGTTCATTTATACATTTAATGCATTCATTCATTCATTTTCTTCTTTAACAAAAAAATCTAATACATCAATATCTGTAACTTCATGATAAAGAAAATCTAATATCCTTTTACATTTAGGTATAATTGAATTTAAACTATTTTCATATTCTTTAAAATAATAATTTTTTATCTTATGAATAGATTTCTTCAAAATTGTATATTTGTGGATATTGTTGGAACTTTGTTTCCATTTTCTGATAATTTGATCATTAGTTATAATTAAATCTTTAATTAACTCAATTTTTAAATGTACAATAGGAATTAAATTTTTTTCTTCAATTCTTAAATATTTCTTAGCAAAATTTTCTAAATAATAATTGAATATTGTAAATAATATTTCCATATCATTAATTGATTCAAAATTTTTAATTGTATCTAAATATTTACTTCGTTCTGCTCCATTATCATTATCATTTTCTTCAAATTCATTATTTAATAAGAAATATATAATCAATTTGCTTTTAAATATTTTTAATTCTTCATTAATACTAAGTTTAATACTATTGATAAACTCAAACCATAAATCGATTGACCTTATTTCAAATAATTGTCTTAATACTTTATTGACTTCAGTCACTCTATCTTGGTAATCAATAGTTTTCATAACCGCAATCTCTCTTCCTGAATATCGATCTCCTTTATAATAAAACCTTTGTATATCTTTACAAACATTATAATCAACGCTCATTAGAATCAATACCTTTAAAATTTCTCCAATTGAATATTGATCTGAAAACCCTTCAATTTCAACAAGTTTAACGAATTTAATAACTTGAATTCCACATCCATTAATTGGAAGTTCTTTTTTGTCATCAAATCTTTTAGTTACTGGTAAATTGTCTATTAATCCATTATCAAATCCTAAATTAGCCAAAAAAGATTTAAAATTTGTTTCAAAATCTTCACGTTTTATTCCCTGTATTTTTGACGGAAAGTTTTCAACATAATGTAAATCTGTACTCTCAAATAACGATTCTAAATTTTTTTCTTTGAAAATATATGAAATATCATTAACATTTTTGAGTACTATCCCATTATTAATAAAACTCTTAAAAAAAGAATATTGTGGATATTCTAAAATTCTTGTATTTATATAATTTAAATCAAAAACGTCATTATTCTCTGAAATTATTGATTTCAAAGTTTTCTTCAATTGAAAGATCCATCTGGTATGGATTATTGTTCCATCAACTTTTGCATTTAAAAATTCACAATTCACATTAGATTCAATCCATTTATCAATATTTTTATTAATTGACTCCTTGATTTTCTCTTTTTCCGTATCTTCATCCAAAATATTAGCAATTTTTCTTTTACGTTCAATATCTTCCATAAAAACTTTAAAATCTTTTGAATTCATTAAATTATTATCCACACGTAAACTTTTACTAATAGAAAATCCGAGTTCTTTATCTAATGGATTTTTCATATGAAATTTTAATTGCTGTATAATATCACCTTTGTTTTTAGGTTTTGGAGGAGCAGCCTTTATTTCAATACGTTTCTTTTTCTTTTTTGGTGACAATAAAATCATCAAATCTTTATCTTTTTCAAAATTTCCAAAAAGTGGGTCTTCTTCATCATTCAAAACTTCCAAATCTGTTAATTCTTCGAATTCATCAGTAGAATCCTCTTTTATCGCAAAAGCCATCTTTTGCTAATTTGGCGTCTAATGATAAATATATACTCATTCTATTAAATAAATATTTTATAATTATGAATCTTCAATTATTTCAGTTTCTAGTTTTAGTCTTTTTTAAACATGCAGTTTTATTGCTGAATGCGAGAAATCTTGTAACTTTTTTAGCTCTCGTAATCACATTATTTTAACAAAGAAACGCCAAAGCATCTACACTTTTATGGTTTTCAATCTGCTTTAAGTACGTAAATATATATTATGGCTCAATAATCCATTAATAAGCATTCTATAATTGGTTACATATTTTATTTTATTTTATTTTTTAAGAGTGTACAATATATATAACTTTTATACAAGAAATTTTATTTTTTTGATTTAAATTTCTTCTTCGTCTTTCTAACTTTACGTTTTGGATTCTCTTGATTATTCGAAGAATTGTCGAAAACAATTGATGGAATTTTTATGTCTAAATCCGTAGATTCAGAAACACCAATTTCTGATCCAAATGTTCTCTTCCTCCATTCTCTCATATTTCTACTTTTTGTAATCTTTCTCTTATCTTTAGCTATTTTATCATGGGGTCTATATGGTGCTAGCTTTTTTAAACCAATTAATTCATTTAAGTCTGTATCATTAGCTTGAAATATTTCATTATACGTTAGTCCAAAACTCTCTGGTGAAACTTCCCTATATTTAAAAGTATATTTTTTCTCTTTACCTCTACCACGTTCTTCTTCAACTTCACCTAAAATATCAAGAGTTTTGGATTCAACTAATTTTTCTGCAACATCTTTGATTTTATTCTTTTCTTGTTTCTTATTGAACTTTTCCTCCTTCTTTTTAGATTTATGTGACTGTTCTTTTTGTTGGTCTCCCTTTTCTAAACCTTCTTCTTCTCCTGTTTGTTTTTCTTCTTCTCTTGCTCCTTCAGTTTCCTCCTCTTCAACTTCTTCAACTTCTTCGTCGTCTTCGCTTTCTTTTCCGTTGAAGTCATTCATTATTTCATCATCCCATGTAGGTTTTGCCAATGACTCATCGTCTTTTCCATAATATTCATCATCAAAAAATTGACTCATTTTCAAATCCCATTCTTCATCATCAAAATCTTCCTTCATCAAAGAGTTACCAAAAATTTGCAAAATCTTTTCCTCACTAACTTCATCTCCTACAGCTTCTTTAATTTCCTTGATTCTGTCAACAACTAAATTCACTTTTTTTTGTTTTTTCTTCTTTAATTCATCTTTAATTTCTTCCTTCTCTTTGGTCTTTTCTTCGTGTTTTTTTAATCTATCTCTTTTTCTACTATTCATCTTCTCACGTCTCATTGTAGCTTGAGATCTTGCATAACTTATGATTTCAGTTGATTTCGGATCCTCAAAACGGAAATTATAAGCATTTTCAAATTTTTCTGCTGCAGCGTCAAACTCAGGATCATCTTCATCCTGCATTGTAACTTCTTCACCCTTGTTAGGTAACCAAGCATGATTTTCCATAAATGCCTCTAAAAATTTTTCACCATTTTCTTCTGGATCTGGAAGTGTAACTATTGGGGTTGATTTGTCTGAAATCTCAGTTTTTTTCTCTTTTTTGATCAAAAAATCATCATCGTCATTATCATTTTCTTCATCACTACTTATCGCATTATGCATTTCTTTGATTAAGTTTTCTCTATCTTCCTTTTGTTGGAATGCATATGGTTTTTCACCATCAATAGATTGCAGCTCATTATCAGTTTCGGAACCATCTAACAATGCTTTACGATGATAATCTTTTAAAAAAAGTGGCTTTGATTTTTTGACTTTATTTTCATCTCCCAAATCATCATCTTCATTGAAAAATTTAACATTCGAATCAAATAATCTCTGATCACCTGTTTTGATTGCTTTTAAAACATCATTTAATCCATTTTCAATATCTTCAGTTAAAAGCTCACCATAATCATCTTCTTCTTCTTCATTATCATCAGAGTTTTCTGCTTCTGCAAGCTCCTGTTCTCTTAATTCTCTTTTCAGTTCTTCAATATCAACTGGAAGAGGATTTTCAGATGAATTGGCTTTTTTCTTTGCAAGTTCTGCAAGAGCTGCATTCTTTTTTTCCTCTGCAATTTTAGCTGCTGACTTTTTTCTAGGCATTTTAAATTGAAATATATACTCCTGTGTATGAAAATTAGATTTATTTAGTATAATAAAAAGATCAATTAGAAAAAATTTTAGGAAAATAATTTTTTTTTATAAACATTTCAAAAATTTCAACTCAATTATTCCTATTTAGGATAGAAATTAGAAAAAAAATAACACTGCTCGCACTCAGAGTCGAACTGAGGATCGCTACATTACTAGTGTAGCGCCTTACCAACTTGGCCATACGAGCTGTATGTTGTTCTCCAAATCACGGATATTTATAGCCTTAGGATATAAATGCCGCGTGCGCTTAAGGAAAATAAAAATTGTATGGCAAAAACAACTAATTAAAAGTAACTTCTACTTTTTCTTCAAAATTACCTTTAGCTGCTGTTAAAAAGGAGTGATTACGTAAGATATTAATCAATATTTACTTGTATTTCATTTAATTAGCACGGATATACTTTTAACTTCGATTGACAGTTGCTTCCCATTTTCAAGTACATATATTAAACATCTTTTATTCTTCTAATATAACGTTCAGCCTAAGAAAGATGTTTCAATTGTGTACACTTATTGTATACTACAAAATTTGAAAGCAAGCAGTTTGCAAAATTGGATTAGATACAATATTAGCTGTTGATGTACTAGATCATTCAATCTTTTTAATGCTAATCTTCAAAATCAGTAACCTAATTTCCAATTTTAGCTTCCTACATTTGATGGTTGTATCTGCTAGTAGATTCTACCAGACACTAAAAACTGAGATCTTGAATAGGTCCATTTTAAGAATAATATCAGTTCCTTATTTTTTGCTATTCACAAATAAAAGAAAGAATGAAACAAAAATGTTTTTTATAAAAAACTGTTCCATGAATGCAAGATTAAATAGCTTTATCAAGAACAAGTAGAAACTTGTTGCAAAGAAGATTATTTTTTGGTTTTAGCAAAACAATAAATCCTGTTTAAAGTTTTCTACCCTTTAGGGTTTATGACACATAATCTACACATTGTATTGGACTTTTCAACAAAAAATGACATACCAACTTATGATTAATGCTGACTTTTTATTCAATATTGCACCAAAAATTAAGGACTATGAAGACATTCAGCTTTGTTTTAATCCCATAAAGATAGAGAAAAAAAACATGAAAAAAAAGTTGAAATATTGTTTGCTACGGTATATCAGAAATTTTTTAACAAACAAAAATACTCACTTTATCGACTAGATTAAACAATACTTTTCATTACAATTAATATATTATGTTTGATATAAAAGATTTTAATATAATTATACTTAAAAAAAATATTCCAGAAGTCTCATTCATAATCTAAGTTTCTTGAGATTTGTGCAGTAATTTGACTTTTAACAGCATGTAATTGTTCAGGATGTTCTGCTTGCCATTCTCTTAATTTGTGAGTTTGTCCACTAGCATCCCAATACATGCCCCTTAATGATGTAAATATACCTATTCTACCTTCCCATAATGGATAAATGATGACAATAAAAGCAGTAACAAAAATCCAGATTATACCAACAACCACCCACCCGGTAAAAAATTGTTTTGAGAAAATATATTCTGATCCATACATTGGCATTGGCCATATAACTAAAAGGGAAATACTCATAGCTAAACATAGCCAACCAGCAATTTTTGAAGCTTTTTTTAAATGTTCTTCTTCAGCTTTTGCTTCATCAATAAGTTTCGTATCTTCAGCCAAATTTTCAACGATTTCTGTAATATTAGACTTAACCGGCATAATTTTTTCAACATCTTTTTGAATAGATCCATCACTATCATTATGAGTTTTGTGTTCTAATTCTGGTAAAATTTCTTTTAGATCATCCACAATTTCAGCAGAATCATCGACTCTTTTGATATTTTTCAAAATTTCAAAATCAAATTGTTGTGATCCAAAAATCAACGTTAAAATTGGGATAAATATTATAGGTGATAACAATGCCACGACATTACCAATTAACATAGGATCATCCATGAAGGTATTATTAACAGTAATTTCTCCATACATAGTATATGTTGATACTAACCAAGACATGATTGCAATTGCAGTACCTAAAATTGGTGAAACAATAACTGATATTGTATTTGGATGCTTAGATAATAAAGTCATTGTTGCTGGTATGACTGCAGATGAAATAATAATACCCATACATTCATAAATATAACCCATTGAAATTCCTGCATAGTATAAACCAGTTGCAAAACCAGACATTGCTAATGAAAAAATAACGACAGTACAATGTGATGTAAATATTAATGTCTTACCACTTGCATTTGGATTAATATAACCTTTATAAATATCATATGTGAAAATTGAAGAAATTGCAATTAATTCTGCAGACATCGCAGATGTGACTGCCATAAAAACTAAAAATAAAGTTGCAACTGCACCACCTTTACCCATTAATGCAACAGCTGCAGAAGGTAAAACTAAGCCAGCAGAAACTTGCGCATCTGACAATCGTTCAGGATATGTAGGAAAACTTGGGCTTGATTCAAGTGCAAGACACGCTAAACCCATTGTCGTTGCTGTTAGCCACGGAATAGCGAACCAAGCAATACCACCAGCAATATAACCAGGTAAAGCAGCTGCTGGAGAAGAAGCAATTGCTTTATTCCAATAACCATTATCTAAGAAAACGGTACCAAAATTACCAACAATATTGATAACAAAGAAAATACCACCAGATCTTGAATGCATTGTTAAATAAGAACCTTGTGCATTACCAGAGACTGGATGATCAATACCAGCTTGAGTTACTAATTCCCAGACTTTACCAGGTGAACCTAATAATGGAGAAGTGGCATAAGTTGTGAAGGCAAAAGTCAAAATAATAACAACAATTGCAATTGTGTGAATATAATCTGTTAAAAAAGTTGCTTTAATACCACCAAATAAAGTATAAATCATAACTCCAACAGGAAAAAGGAAAATTGCGGCAACAGTATTCATACCAGTTAAATCACTCACAGCAGCTGAACCGCCAGTCAATAACATCGCAGTAACTAAAACGTTTGTTGCAAAAGCAAAAAAGATGAACACAGCATGTGCAATTGGACCATATCTTGCCCTAACAATTTCTAAATAAGTATGTGCACCGGGAGCTTTCTGTTTAGCTTTAATTGCAATAAACGCAAATAAAATGATTTGACAACAAGCACCAGCAGCATAAAAATAAGGACCAGAAATACCATTTTTATAAGCTTGAGTTGAGGATTGCAATAGCGTAGCAGCCCAAGTCCAAGAAGAAACAACAGCTGCCGCAATTAAACCAGTTTTGACAGATCTACCAGCAGTTGAAAATTCTTCAGAAGTAATAATTTCTTTTTGATAACGGCGTAAAATAAAAGTAGTAAAAATCATACCAAGGGAAAAAACCATACCTAAACCAACGATAATGGCATATCCAGCACCCTGGGGCAATGGAATTGTAAGATTTGACATTAGTTTTTTTCCAAGTCTTATTGATTTCAAACAGGAATTCTTTATTAAAAAAGAAGGAAAAAAAGAAGGAAAAAAAGAAAAAGAATATATTATATCTCTAACATTGTATTATTGGTAGGAAAACCAAGTTGTTTTTAAACAGGATGAAAAATTCTATTTATGAAAAATAAGTTGATCAAGACCTAGCTGAAATATATCTATATATTATTATTTAAACTCATCGGCCCGTCAATATAAATTAAGATACACTGATAAAAAGTTTTTTGCAATAGATTAATGTCTTCTAATTTCTGACTGGCTTTTGCTTCTGTTCTGCGATAAGGAAGTAAATTACTGGAAATAGATAATTCCGTATAGCAATATAAAACGCGTAATATTTGCAGGATCAAACAATAATCGGCCCGCTTTCTTGACGGCTTATTCATGATATGAGCCGTTCCTCTTTGTTGATATATTTTTTAATTCGTCAGATTTTAATTTTAATTTTTAAGTTTAAATTGCTTTTAGGATTTATTGGCAGCTGAAAGTTGGCGATTATGCTACTGTAATGACGAAAAACATAGTAATGTGCTTTGATGGCACTGATAATAACTTTGGGAAAAGCTGGCCGTCTAATGTTTTGGAATTGTACAAACTGCTCGAGAAAAAATCCCTTGATCAATCATGTTTTTATCAACGTAAGTTTACACATACCATCTTCTGTTCATGCTATAATTCTATATTTTTAATTTTTGGAAAAAAAAATTTTACAAAAAAGAAATAGCAAAATAAAATAGAATAAAATAGAATAAAATAAAATAAAATAAAATAAACTGTAATACTAATAAACTAATTGTAAAATTGATTTCCATAATCAACATTTTAATTAGCTGGTATCGGAATTGATATCAATCTATCACAAAATTCATTCGAAAATCATAGAATCCAAAATTCAATACGAAATAAATTAGACTCTGCTTTTGCATTCTCAATAGACTATCATGTTATACAATCTTATAAATATTTGACCCGAACTTATAAACCAGGTGATAAAATTTATATATTTGGTTTTAGTAGAGGTTCATTTATTGGAAGAATTTTAGCTGGCATGATCGAAAAAATTGGTTTATTAGATGAAGGGCTAGAAGATTTGGTAAAAACTGCTTGGAAAATATATAAAGAGTGGGAGATAATAGGTCAACCAAATAATTTAGGAAACCCGGCGAAATGTGGTTATTCAATTAAACTTTTTAAGCAAACATTTTGCAGATATAATGTTTCAATTGAGTTTATGGGATTGTTTGATTCGATTAATTCTTGTGGGATTTTTTTTGATAAATTATTTCCCTTTACTTCAAATTCTTCTAATGTTAAACATATCCGGCATGCTGTAAGTATACATGAAAGAAGATCAAAGTTTAAACAAAATTTATTTATTCCACATAGTTATTTACCACATTTTTTAGCATCAAAATCTTCATCTAATTCTTTAAATTCAAGATTATCAGATCAATTAAATGATGAAAATTATACTTTATTGAATCCCGATAATGATTCAGATAGAAGACTTGATAATATTCCTGCCCAATATGCTAAAAAATGTTCAAGTGATTTATTAGAAGTTTGGTTTCCTGGGGATCATTCTGATATTGGTGGTGGCTGGCCCAGCGATAACAATGGAAGTAGAATTTCAAATTTACCAATGCGATGGATTTTATCTTCTGCCTTCAAATTTGGCGTCCTATTTAAGAAAAATGCACTACAAGAATTCAATATAAAATTTACACCATTATTAGCATGTCTTTCATTTCAACATGACACATTATCGCTTAAAGGTTACAAGTATTCATATAATGTTAATCCTTATTGTTCATCGATAAATAATCAAGAAAATGATTATGAGGAAGAAAATGTTGATAATCTGGATAGCTATAATGCGAATACTATTTCTGATGCTAGTTCAATGGAATTTCCAAACCTCAAAAGTCCTTTATTCCCAATATTTCCAAAACATTCTAGTGAAAGCGACATTTTCAATGAAATAAATCAAATAAAAAAAATGAAGCTTTAAGAGGACATGGAAATTCAAGGATATTTGCATCATTTATGTGGTGGATTTTAGAAATTCTACCAATTGGTTATATGGTAGAAAATCAAAATGGTAAATGGAGACCGCGTTATTGGCCAAATTTGGGAGAATCAAGGAATATTCCTTCAGAAGCAAAAATACATTGGTCAGTTCTTTGGAGGATGAAGTTTATTAAAGATATTGAATACAAAAATCTACCCTCAGTTTATGAAACTCTTCAAAAACTTGTTGACCAAGAGCAGAACAGCGATATTATCACAAATCCAGACAAACAAGAAATTATATTAGGATTAAAGGATGTTGTGGACTTTGAAAATGGAATTATAAAGCCTGATATTGATCGAATAATTTTAAAACTTAAAAGTTTTAATAAAGTCATTAAATTAGATATAGATTGGAAAAATCCACCAAATGAATTAAAAGATGTTATAAATATGGTATAGATCTCACTATTTTGCACTTTTTCTAATACTCATTCATTTTTTGGTTTTTTACGTTGATCATTGATCCATAGTTTTATATGTAACAAAACTTGATATGTTATGAGTTCCAGTACCAAAAGTGTTGAACTTCACGCTTTCGATATTCCCATCTTGTATTTCTTTAAATGGTTTTGCATCATCCCAATCAGTGGGAGTCTCAATGTCTCCTGTCGTATGTACTAAAATCCTAAATGTTTGGAATTCCTCTAGCTGAGGTAAGAATATGACTGAAGAAGTAATTTGCTGGATAATTGTTTGAATTTCTTGCTGTGTTTCTGTTATTGATTTTGAATCAACCTCTTTTTCACTAGCAGGCAAATTGGAAATTGAGTCATCGACAACATCAATATGAAACATCCATTTTTCAGTTATCTGATGTGTGTCTTTCGAAAGTATTAATAATGTAAGCCAGTTAATTTTCTTCGAATAGATCCACCTATGTAATTGCTTGAGTATAGTTTTGATATATTGATTAATATCTTTGTCTTTGCAAAAAACTAAATTTAACCCAAACTTCCGTATAACTTTAAAGTCTTCTTTAGGATAAATATTTCGTTGAAATAGTATATTATGTATGCAAATTTCAAAATAATCTGATACAACTCTACTCGATCCTTTGATCTTCAAAACAGCAAATTCTTCTCCCTCCTGTGTTTGCATCTTGGCTCACCTCAACATACTTTATTACGCTTTTCTAACAGAAAAACCAGTTTATGCTTGCATTTCAAATGGCTCGATTACTGATATATTGCTGCACTCTGCACGCTGCACGCTACAAGACAGATTTAAAAATATAATTAGCGATAGGAAATATTTCGATTTTCACTCATAGCTAGAATAGAAATCAGAACTTGGAATATAATATTTTTAACATTGAACACCAATTCCCCTGAAAAGTTTTTAGACAAATTAAAACAGAAGCTATTAAAGATAATATGTCATTTATCCAAGGATATACTCAAAACAGTTCTTTTGAAAGTTTGGTATGTTATTTTTTTTCTTTATATGAGATTCGATGATATAAACTTCTTACTAACTTTGATTATTTTGTTATTTTTCCCTAAAGCATGGACGAGAACGATCAATTAAACTATCAAATGAGGATGCAATGAAAAGAATGGCCTTAGAAAAGTCAAAAATTGAACTTTATCAAAAACTTTCGAATAAAGTTTTGTATGGTAATAAGAAGAAAATTTTCAATGAATCATATTTTAGATTAGCAACTGATTTATTAGATTGGAATCCAGAATTATATACCGTTTGGAATTATAGAAAAGAGTTGATTTTAAATTATCTTTTTAAAGATATACAAGAAAGCGATTATGAAAAGAAGCATTCAATTTTAGTTGAAGAGTTATATTTCGTTTTGAAAAAGTTGAAAAAGTATCCAAAATCATATTGGATTTGGAATCATAGGATATGGTGTTTGAAATTAGACAAATTTAGTGACTGGGATCAAGAATTAAAATTTATTGATAAATTTTTAGAGGCAGATTTTAGAAATTATCATGTTTGGTCGTATCGAAGATTTATCATTAATTGTATGAAAAATGATACTAGGTTTGAAAAACTAAATGAAACAATTGATTTTGATGAATTTAGATTTACAACTAAAATGATTAATAAAGACATTTCAAATTATTCGGCATGGCATAATAGAAATAAATTAATAGAGAATCTTTTTCAGAAAGCTCCTGGATCTTATCCCCAAAATAAAGATGACAATCTAAAAGAATATAAAATATTAACAGAATATTTGGTTATATTTAAAGGAAAAGATAAGATAGAATTTCTCAAAAAAGAGTTGGATTTATTCAAAACAGCTATTTACACAGATCCTGAAGATTCATCTGTCTGGTTTTATATGAAATGGTTGATAAGCGATTTTTTCTTAAAAGATATTAAAGATGAAAAAATTTCTATTTCTATCATTGAACATTTGATAAACGACATAAAAGAATTGAACGAGTTAGAATTCAGTGACAACGAGGTGGAAAATAAATGGTGTTTAATTTCTATAGTTTATTTGCTTAAACAGCTATATAAATTAAAAAAGCTGGGAATGGATAAGCAAGAATTTACTGATATTTTGAAAAGATTGGAAAAGATTGATCCAATGAGAGCAAAACGATATGAAGAATTTAAAATTGAAGATTAATGTTAGAAGATTTTTATGTGCTTTTATAAAGTTTTATTTCATCAGTGTATTTTTGCTTATTGTATAAGAATCTTAGTGAACCCGTCTTAGCAATTTCAGTGTCCCTTTGTTTGAAAAACAAATCCTCTAACATTGTGGGGTTATTCAAAGGTTGTGATATCGCAGAAGAATTAATATTGATTTTGAGATTCAACAACAAATCTACTAGTTTCTTATCATCAATTTCAAGATTTAATTCATTGAGTGAATTTCTAAAAAATGTCTTATTTAAATTATCAATAAAGTATTCTAAAAGCTGATTTGTTCCAGCGTTGATAAATGAATAATTTTTAATATTATTCAAAATTTTTTGAGTATTCCAATGTATTTCATCATGCGGTTCGGGTCCAATTTTTTCTTTCACCAATTCGTTGAATATTAGATTTGAACAACTTAATGCTATTATTGCATTATAATGTGCAGGGTATTGTAAAACCAAAGGAGTTAAATAAAGGTCATTTAAACAGGACCAACCGATGTATGGTAACAATTTATTTTCCCCCTCTGTTTCTTCATTCAAAGTCTTCAAAAATTTTATAAAGAATTCTTCAATCAAAAAATTTCTAAAATCAAAACTTTGAAATTCTAAGATTTTACGCTCTAAACTTATGATAATCTTCTTATTTTCTTCAACATCTGAATTAGATAAATACATACCTTTCAAGTTATATGCCTCTGTTATAACAACACTTACTTTTTTAATGTAGTCATTAAGTTTTAAAGATATAAATAAAGATGCCAAACCGACCTCAAAATGCAAATTTGAATATTTTTTATAATTATTAGTCAAAAGGTAAAATCTTTGATAAAAATAGTTAGTGTTCTGTAAAATTCTTATAGGTAAGTTTAATTTCACTGCTAGGTTAATTATTACTTGAAATGTTTGTTGTGTTTTTGCTTTGAAACTTCGTATATTTTGATATAAATCCGAATTACTCTTTTGTAAATAATCTATTTCTTTAATTGTGAAATATGGCTTTGATAATTGTATATATGTGTCTTTGGGGTTTTGTTGCAATGCCATTAGTTGATCTTATAATATTTCCTCCCTTTTCACAAAAAAAAAATACTGTATATTAAAAACTATATTGAAGGAAATCTAAATGATTATATATTTTTATTTGTAATAAGAAAATTTCTTAGAAAAGAAGAATGATGTTGAAGATTGACAAATTGTTAGATGCTCGCTTTCATGAAAATAAAGTTGAAATCTGAAAATACTTGAAGATTTTAGATTTCAATAATCTCATTAGCAGGTGGCAAATCTTTATTTGAGACATTTTTATGGGGAAAGGAATTTCTAACATCTATTAAAATACTTTTTAACACATAGTTATACAAATATGGGTCAGGACGCATCTATTCCAGGACAGAATAAAAAGAAGGGTGGCGATAAAAAGAAAGAAAAGCCAAAATATGAACCACCTGCTCAAACAAAAACATTTGGTAGAAAGAAGAGAAAGAATTGGTCTGACAAAAACGCAAAACTTCCAAATGTTTTACCAAATACTAGATGTAAATTGAAATTACTAAGATTAGAAAGAATTAAGGATCATTTATTATTAGAGGAAGAATTTGTTATAAATCAAGAATTATTGCAACCCACTGATCAAAGGCAAGTTGAAGAAAGAGAAAAAATTGATGATGTTAGAGGTTCACCAATGTCAATTGGTACATTGGAAGAAATAATAGATGATGATCATGCAATTGTTTCATCATCTAGTGGACCAGAATATTATGTTTCAATTTTATCATTTGTTGATAAATCATTACTTGAACCAGGATGTCAAGTTTTATTACATCATAAGACTGTTAGTATAATTGGTGCATTACAAGATGAAACAGATCCAATGCTTAATGTTATGAAAATGGATAAATCACCAACTGAATCATATTCAGATATTGGTGGATTAGAAAGTCAAATTCAAGAAATAAAAGAAGCAGTTGAATTACCACTAACACATCCAGAATTATATGAAGAGATGGGTATAAAACCTCCAAAGGGTGTTATTTTATATGGTGCACCAGGTACAGGTAAAACTTTATTAGCTAAAGCAGTTGCAAATCAAACAAGTGCAACATTTTTAAGAATTGTTGGCTCTGAGTTAATTCAAAAATATTTAGGTGATGGTCCAAGATTATGTAGACAATTATTTAAAACTGCATCTGAGAATGCACCATCAATTGTTTTTATTGATGAAATTGATGCAATTGGTACTAAACGTTATGATTCAACATCAGGCGGTGAAAGAGAAGTTCAAAGAACAATGTTGGAATTATTAAATCAATTAGATGGTTTTGATGATAGAGGAGATGTTAAAGTTATAATGGCAACAAATAAAATTGAAACCTTAGATCCTGCTTTGATTAGACCTGGTAGAATTGATCGTAAAATTTTATTCGAAAATCCAGATCCAAGTACTAAGAAAAAAATTTTACAAATTCATACATCAAAGATGAATATTGCACAAGATGTTAGTTTAGAAGAAATTGTTAGTTCAAAGGATGATTTAAGTGGTGCAGATATTAAAGCAATTTGTACTGAAGCTGGTTTATTAGCTCTAAGAGAAAGAAGAATGCAAGTTACTGCAGAAGATTTTAAACAAGCAAAGGAAAGAGTTCTTAAAAATAAGATTGAAGAGAATCTTGAAGGATTGTACATGTGAATATATAAGGGTAATTTACATATCTGTGTACTGTTTAGTTTGTACTTAATAAATAATAGTTTAATAACTGAAAACTAACGGTAAAATAAACGATAAAATAATAATTGATTATACAGTACAAATATTAATATTAGCATTAGAGTATGATATATATGTTATATGTTATATGTTATTTGTTATTTGTTATATTAGATTTCTACGGATTTAATTTTTAGCGACAACTTTTAAAAAAGGAATATAGTGGGGCGGTGGATTGGATTGTGATTTGTCGATTGTCACGAATTATGGATGATGCATGCGGTACATATATATACATTATATATTTGAGTTATGGTTATGTTTATATCTTTATGTTTTGAAATAATTATGTATTTTATTTTTTTAATGAATCGGGTGAGACATACAACAAACAGTTGTGATCGTGAAGTTACATTTTAATTAAAGTTATTCCTGTGATTATTATAGTTTATAGCACTTCAGATAATTTCGGAAAAAATAAAAATAAACGTTGATTTCAATATACATACGGCTTGAATTATGATTAAATTTTTAAAGAGACATTCAGTTGATCTATCAAAAAAAGGTTCTAAAGCTGATGATAAAGAAGATTTGAAACAAAAGGAGAATTGTAATGAAGATGGTGTTGTTATTATCCTTGATGATAAAGCAACGAATGAAGAATCTGGATTAGTTGTAGGTGATAATATTATTGATGATAAAATTAAACATTCAAAAGTTGAAGATGAATCTACGATTAATCCTTGTAAAGGTCTATCATTTGAAGTTGGGGTTAGTGAGAATAAAAATGCAAAATTTAGACGTACAATGGAAGATGTTCATACATATGTTGCAAATTTTTGTGAAAGATTAGATTGGGGGTATTTTGCAATTTTTGATGGGCACGCAGGTAAACAAACAGCAAGATGGGCAGGTACCAATTTACATAATTTATTATATGAAAGTATTATGAATGATAATTATACAGATTTAAGGGATAATTTAAATGATACATTTTTAAAAGCCGATGAAGAAATTGCAGGAATGAAAGGTGTTGGATCAAGTGGAAGTACAGCTGCTGTTGCAGTTTTAAGATGGGAAGAGGAAGTTGATGAAGATGAGAAGAGTGTGGATGAAAAAGATGAAAAAGATGAAAAAGATGAAAAAGAGAATGAAGGAGAAAAAGAGCATGAAGGGGGAGAAGGAGAAAAAGAAGACGGGAAAAAGGACATCAATAAAAATATTCAATTTGATTTTGTACCCAGCAAAAAGCATAAGAGAATTCTATATACTGCTAATGTTGGAGATAGTCGAGTTGTTCTCAATAGAAATGGTAAAGCTATTAGACTAAGTTATGAGCATAAAGGTACGGATAGAAATGAGTTAAAACGTATTTATAATAGTGGAGGGTTAGTTTTAGGTGGTAGAGTCAATGGTGTTTTGGCTGTTAGCAGATCATTAGGTGATGTTTATTTAAAGCAATTCGTTCTTGGAAAGCCATTTACAACAATGACAGAAATTTTAAAGGAAGACGAAAGCATTATTCTCGCGTGTGATGGATTATGGGATGTTTGTGATGATCAGAAAGCCGTTGAACTGATCCGTGGAATAGATGACAGTAAAAAAGCCAGTGAGGTATTATGCAGTTATGCAATATCGCAAGGTACAAGTGATAATGTGACTGTTATGGTGGTTACGTTAGATGGCCGTGTATTCGGAGAGAATACAGAAAATTCTGAAGAAAAATGTATATAATTGATGATCGCAGATGAATATAAGATGAATAATCTTTTTTTAATCTAGAAAAAAGGGTATATTGCTTTAGTTACATATATTAATACGACAATAACAATTTGATCCTTAAGCATCGGATAAAAAGATTAAATTATTTAGTAGTTTCCTTTGTGTTAAAAGTTTAACGTAAAACGTTGAAACGGAGCCCGAATGTAAAATTTTTCTCAAAAAAACGTCGATCGTCGCATTTCAAAAAAAAAAAAAATCAAACGGAAATTATTCAGTCTTTATCCGGTAATCCACCTTAATTGAATATGGATTATAAAATTCAACAATTTTATTGGCCAAAAAAATAGAAAAAAAGAGTAAAAGAAAAACTCGCAGAGCCGCCTCTCCCCGCCCTCACTAATAATATTTCAGTTGACTCCTAATTGGGATGTAGGATGGAATGTGGAGGTGAGTTCGTAGTAATGGAAAATATGTGTAGGTTTCCGAGTCGCAAAAGTAAGGGTTGAGGATTGACGTTGGTGTAATGTTGATTACTAAATACTTAACTTTTCTTTGTTAACTCATCTCCCTTCGCCTTTATCATTCAACTTGAACTTATTGTAGCCTCAAGTATAGTTTATACAAGCAATCCATATTTAACAATATTGATTAGTTAGCTTTGTGACAAAAGATTTTTTTTTCTAAAGAAAACATTATTATTTACAACTATTTTCGGTCTCTTATTTTGTGATCAATAATAATATACGTATATATACATATTTATACCTAAATTCCAAAATAATAAAAACAGAAATTAATTAATTATCAACAAAGTCAATTTTTTTCAAAGTTATTAGATATTTTACAAATTATACAATTTCAATTAATTAAATTAAAATAAAATAAAATC
>JAMAJE010000276.1:0-33883 GCA_023629255.1 Pichia sp. PB3310
GTATCACAATCTAATAATATATTTATTTACTTGGATATAATAAATGAATTAAAAAATGTGAAATGTATTGATTATTAAATATAATCAACAAAATCAACAATAAGCAGAATTGGCAAACACGCACTTTACAACTTTTCAATGAAAAAAATGAAATATATTTTTTCACTACATGTTTTACTTACAATTAAGAAATTTTGAATAAATAAATATGACATCTAGATAGACCACAAAGATAAATTTTTGTATACCTGCATGGCTCTTATATATATATATAAATGGAAGAAAAAGAGAAAAAAATAATAAAAAACAAGATTGTGTATAAAGTTAGAATAAAGAAATAAAAATTAAAACAGAATGAATTTAAAAAAAAAATACAGCCAAACCATTATGTATTTTCATGTTTTTTCAAGCACTCACGTTTATTTCAGTAGAAAGAATATCAACCAAAAATTGAATTTCTAATTTACGTCTAGTATCAACTAACCAATCGTCAGCTAATTCTCTTGCAATACCTTTCAAACTTGTTACTTCTTCAACAGCATTATCTAATTGATTTTTTTGTAAATAATTATTAACTCTAGCTATAACAGATTCAACATCATTACCTAAATATTCATCATTAGTATTAATTGGTACACCCGATTTTGACCATAAAAATTTAGAAAAGATACCAGATGATGCATAACCTAAAATACCTGGATTTTCAGGTAATAAAGAAACTGCTCTTAGTTCTGGTATTAATTGTTCCCATCTAGTTAAAATTTGACCTTGAGTTAAAACACCACCATTGATTAACAATTCTTTGTCTGAAGGTAATGAATCAATTGCAGCATTCATCAAACTGTTATTTAATGGTTTTGAGATTTTCTTCAAATTATTAATTTCAGAAACTAAACTTTCACCACGAACATCGGATGGAGTATTGGAAAGTAATAAAGATCTAATCTTGGAAAGTGATTTTCTGAATTCTTTAAATGTAGTGTAAGAAAAGGCAACCTTTGAAAGCTCAAGTTCAAATTTTTCAATTGATTCAACTCTTTGTGATAACAATTCTAAATTCTTTAATTTGTTATTTCTTTCAGATTCAACTTTTTCAGAAACAGTTTTATTGAATTTTTCAATTAAATCTAATTCATTTTTCTTAAGTTTATTTTGATAATCTAATTCAAGAGATTTTTTAATTTCTTCAAGTTCTTTATCTAAAATTTCTTTGTGTTTTTTTTCCAAAGCTCTCTTAGTTGATTCTGCAGTCTTTGCTAAATTTTCAATAAAAAGAGTTTTTTCTTGTTCAAATTTTTCATGAAGAGCTGTTAACTGTTCATTAGTAATATTTTTAATGTCCTTAGTTTCAAAAAGAGAAGATAAACCTTTCAAATTAGAAGAAATTTTTTCAATTATCGCAGTAGAATCTTCATTCAACTTAGATGTATTGAAATCTTTAATTAATTTATTTACTGATGCAACAACATCATTAACATGTTTATCTGATGATTCAATGTAAATTAAAGGTAAAACAACTTTCTTTGGTTGTTCAATGGTTACTTCTTCAGCTGGTACCTTTTTGTCAGCATCGGATAAAATTAAAAACTTTTCCTTCTTGTCTTCTTCCTTTAAAATTTGCTTAGTTTCTGGAGAAATTGGAGCTGATTCAATTCCTTTATGAGGAATGTTAATATAATTTTGTAAACCTAATCTTTCTGCTGTATCATTAACTGAAGAGGCAATTTCAGAATATTTTTTATTATAAAATTGAACATAATCAAAATTTGTAACTTCTCTTCTATTTTTCCAAGCATAATCAACTGAATCCAAAACTTGTTCACCAGCTGGAAAATATTCTAAGTATGGTTCTTGTAATGGTTCATAAATTAATGCGGCTGCAGCACCAGTACCGTAAACTGCTGCAGTTAAGAGAGAAAGCTTAAAAAGAAACTTAGGTAAAGAGAATGGTTTTGAAGCCTTATCATTGGTATTGGTATTGTCAGAATAATTTCTGTATTGGTTTCTGTTGTGGAAAGTATTGTTTTTCTTAATTCTCAATAAATTTTGAGATCTTCTTGACAATGCATTTCTAGACATTGCCATTGACTTAGATGCAGAAAGCATTATTTTTATTTGGATATGACGGCAACAAACTTTGAAAATCTATGTTACAGAAAGTCTTGGGATATCTTTTAGAGACTTCTTCTGTATAATGTGAAGAAATAATACAAAGAAAATGGCCAATGGGAATTCACGAGGTGGGCGAGGGGATTTTTAATTTTTAGCGCAGTGTGCACTGCGACAATTATTAATTGTTGTATTGACTACATGAATGAATCATCTATAATTTTTGTCTATATATATGTACATTCTATAACACTTTAGATTTTAAGATTTTTAAGTGCCTTTTCAAGCATTTTCTTCTCATTCATAACGGTAACAGTAAAATGATAACGAGAGCTTTGCGGATCAGTTTTCCTTAAATTTCTTTTAAGTTCTGAAGCTTTACTTTTACCATCACCTGTGACTGCATATCTTTCATCTATCCATTGCTTTAACAATTTTTTGGATTCGATACTAGGTTTTGTTTTTACTAGCTCATTCATAATCAACTCACCATCACAATCTTCATCTCCGATCATTTTCTCAAATTGTTCGGTAGGTATCGTAAATAATTTAGAAACAGCAAGTAGTTGATTGTTGGCTTCACCTGGATAATCTATTCTACAATTTAATAAATATGATTGATCATCATCTTCATCATCTTCATCAGCTTCACTGGGATTATCAAGCATGCTTTCTCCGTCGTCAGATTCGTTACCGTCTTCACTTTGACGATCTTCATCATCTTCTTCTATAGCTTTTTCATGTTTTTCTTCTTCTTTTAATAATAACCATCCCATACAACTCCACCAATCAAAACGTTCTTCTAGTTCAGGGTGGTTTTTCCGAAAGTTAACAATCTGTGGTCCTAAACAAATGGTATCATAAGGATTATCTTCTACGGCAAATCCATATTTAACTAACAATACTGAATTTGGTAGTTCCCCATATGTGTTGTAGACTTCTTTATTTTTCACAATTTTTGTCTCTAATACAATATCACAGCATTCATCTGGATTAAGATAAAATTCCCTATGGTCAAACTCATCATCAGAATCATCATCAGCATTGTTTGATTCTTCTTTTTCCTTTTCTTCTTTTTCTTTGAATTCCTTTTCAATCTTTTTAACATAATCCATGGTAATTTCATCTAACTCTTCAATTTCTTCATCTTCTTCATCTTCTTCACCTTCTTCATTTTCATCATCTTCATCATCTTCATCATCTTTCATATCATCGTCTTCATCATCTTCACTATCAGGTGGACCTAGATCCTCATGCCAACAGTCATTATCTTTACCACAAAATGGGCAAACATCACCCAGTGTAACAAAATGAACGTTTTCTTGACCATAAGGTTCATGATTAAAAAGATCAGCACCTGGTACTAAACCTAATTCAATATAATTATCAATTTCAAAAGCTCTTGATGCAATTGCCATTGTTATTGCAGCAAATTCATTAAATTTATCATCACTTAATAAAACTAATGGAATTTTAATTCTTGATTCATTAAAAATATCATTTGCAAATTGACGACTTATTTTAAAATGATTTTTAATATCTTCATCATCTAATCCACCCATAAATTCAATTTCTGTACCTTTTAAAATTGATTTATCCTTTTCAGATAATAAACATAAAGGTAAAATTAAATTATCTTTATTATCTTTATAATTAATTGAATTTAAATAAACATACCATGGACTTAATTCTCCAAGTTCTTTTTCATAAATAAATGCTAATACTAAACCATACATTCCAGATAACCCATGTTCATATAATAAATTTGAAATTGTACAAGTTTGAGCAGATAAAACCATCGATTTATGAACTCTTAATAATAAATTATTTTCTTCAATATCATCTTCATTTGGTATATGATTTTGTGTCTTTTTAGCAAAAACTCCAACCCCAGATGAAATTGGAGATTTTTTCACAACTAATAAGTCTGAATTAAAATATGCACGATTAGAAGGATCCTGAAACCATTCTAATAGTTGATCAGTATTTACAGTAGTCGCCATTTGTTTAGATAGATGTTTATAGATGATTTAATCATGACAAAAAAAAAGAAATATTTATAAGAGAATTAAACAATAAAGTTAAAAAAAATTAAGTGAAAAATGAAAAATTTATTTTTTTTATCATTACACACACTATAATAGTTTTTATGAAATATTGTGAAAAGATTATGTATGCAGTTAATAAATAAAAGTAGGCTTATTATTGTAATTTTACAACACTAACTAGTAATATATGTATATGGA
The DNA here is from genome assembly GCA_023629255.1 of Pichia sp. PB3310. Lineage (NCBI taxonomy): Eukaryota > Fungi > Ascomycota > Pichiomycetes > Pichiales > Pichiaceae > Pichia > Pichia sp. PB3310. The sequence continues at coordinate 4,356 of JAMAJE010000276.1, forward strand.
TAAACTTTCTAATGAATTACATCTTTCCTTTATTATTATAATAAATAAAACAAGACGTAAAGAATGTACATATTTACAGTATTAATGTTAAATAGTAAATAAATATGAAAATGCGAAATTTGAAAGTTGAAAATCTCAAATCTCAACAACTCAACAACACACAACAAATTATGAATTTTCAATTTTCATGAATTTCTAATGTCATATTGACCTACTAGAAAACTTTTTTACTTTAAACCTTTTTATTATTCTGTTAGCAAAATCAAGTTTAAGTAATGCAAGCACCTGTGGTTTTTCTTAATACATCTACTCAGAGACAATCTGGTAGAGAGGCTCAGATTCAAAATATAACTGCTGCAAAGGCAGTTGCAGATATCATTAGATCATGTCTTGGTCCGAAGGCAATGTTAAAAATGTTATTAGATCCAATGGGTGGTATAGTTTTAACTAATGATGGTCATGCAATTTTAAGAGAAATTGATGTTGCACATCCTGCAGCTAAATCTATGATTGAATTAAGTAGAACTCAAGATGAGGAAGTTGGTGATGGTACAACATCTGTTATTATTTTAGCTGGTGAAATACTTGCTCAAACTTATCCTTATATTGAAAAAAATATTCATCCTGTTATTATTATTCAAGCTTTAAAACAAGCATTAAATGATGCATTAGAAATTATTCATAAAGTTTCAATTCCAATTGATTTAAATAATGATGAACAATTAATTAAATTAATTTCTGCTTCAATTGGTACAAAATATATTTCTAAATGGTCTGAAAAAATGTGTAAATTATCATTAAAAGCTGTTAGAAATGTTTTAGTTCAAGATGGTGATTATAAAGAAATTGATATTAAAAGATATGTTAAAATCGAAAAAATTCCTGGTGGTGAAATTGAAGAATCAACAGTTTTAAATGGTATTTTATTAAATAAAGATGTTGTTCATCCAAAAATGAAAAGATTGATTAAAAATCCAAAAATTATTTTATTAGATTGTCCATTAGAGTATAAAAAGGGTGAATCACAAACTAATGTTGAAATTACAAATGAATCTGATTGGAATAGATTATTAGAAATTGAAGAAGAACAAGTTAAATTAATGTGTGATAATATTTTACAATATAAACCAGATTTAGTTATAACAGAAAAAGGTGTCTCAGATTTAGCTCAACATTATTTATTAAAAGGTGGATGTACTGCTTTAAGAAGAGTTAAAAAATCAGATAATAATAGAATTGCAAGAGCAACTGGTGCAACAATTGTAAATAGAGTTGAAGATTTAAAAGAATCTGATATTGGTAGTGATTGTGGATTATTTGAAGTTAAATTGATTGGTGATGAATATTTTACATTTTTAATTGAATGTAAAAATCCAAAGGCATGTACAGTTTTATTAAGAGGTCCATCTAAAGATATCTTAAATGAAATTGAAAGAAATTTACAAGATGCAATGGCAGTTACAAGAAATGTATTTTTTGAACCATCGTTGGCACCTGGTGGCGGTGCAACAGAAATGGCAGTTTCTGTCGGATTAGCTGAAAAATCTAAAAAAATTGAAGGTGTTCAACAATGGCCATATCAAGCAGTTGCTGACGCATTTGAAGTCATACCAAGAACATTAATTCAAAATTGTGGTGGTAATTCAATTAGAGTATTATCGCAATTAAGAGCAAAACATGCAAATGGTGAAAATACTTGGGGTATTGATGGCGATAATGGTAAAATTGTTGATATGAATCAATATGGTATTTGGGAACCGGAAGTGATCAAACAACAAAGTGCTAAAACTGCTATTGAAAGTGCATGTATGCTTTTACGTGTGGATGACATTGTCAGTGGGGTGCGTCAACAACAGCAACAATAAAGAAACCAAAGTTTAATATGTATTAATTAACCTTTATTTACTAAATATATAGTAATTTCTAATTTTCTATACTTAAAATCCTACTTATTAAATAAAAGAAAATAGATTTGATAAAAATAGATACGCCGATCGACGCGTATTGTTTATTTTTTTTTTTTTCCTTTTCGAATTTTTTCACATTATTGAGTTTCACATTTAACTTTAGGATTTGCAGCCATCAGAGTTTAGTTAATTTGATTCAAATTTGATCCTTCGGAACGAATATATAATACTTTTTCAACATCAAAAATCTTACCTATGGGTTCACAGATGCATGATTCATTTTTGGAGCACTCTGTAATGTTTGGGCAGCATCAACCTCAGGTCCAGATCCAGCAAAATCATCATCAACAACATCAACCATTATCAGGTAGATCAAGAAGTTATAGTGAATCACAGCGATCTATAACACGTGCAGAAAAACGCATGGGTAGATTGTTCAGACAGAATAGTTCTTCAGCAACCGTGAACGGTTCAAATTCAACATCCATAGCAAATACAAATATGAAACACCAAATTTCAACAGATGAGCATTTACGTGATCAACAAACAAACGAAGCCAAAGAACAAAATTTGCAAAACCAAGAATACGAACTACAACAACAACAGATACCCCAAGAACAACTGCAAAATCTTACTATTAGAGCTGAAGATGAAAAATCTCATATAGTAAGCAGTATTATCAGGGAAGAAACTATCTCAGAAAATCCATTGTTAGAAAAAGAATTTGTACATTCAAACTCATCATCTATATCCTCTCAACTTGGGTCTTCTACTTCATCCTCGACTACCCCTTCAATTAATTCAAACTATACACCCCGTAAATTTGGTTTTAATAATACTGCCATGTTAGGAGTTTCTTCTCCTGATATCACCTCCACCATGAATTTGCATTCAAATTTATCATCATCTATTAACACACATACAAACACCGACTTTATTTTTTCTCCTCAAGATGAAAATTCTAAATCTAAATACCAACAAATTAGCCAAAAAGAGCACTTTACTAAATTATCAACATTATCAGAAACTGTAGATGATTCATTACATAAACTATTAATATTATCTGGAAAGTTTGTGGCCCTTCATAAACAGTTTATTCTAACACTTAATAATTCAGCATTAGATATTAATATTTCAACAAAAAATTTTGATGTTTTTGTTGCAGTTTTTGAAAATGTTGAAAAAAAATCGAATCAAAAGGATTTAGATGAAATAAATGAAAATATGAAAGCAATTTTAAGTTTATCATTGGTCAATGCCATGACTGATTTGAAACAATTAATTGAGAATTTAAAATTATATCTAAAATCAGACAATTTAAGTATTTCTTCTTTTTCATTAAGAACAACATATTATAGTCTGTTCTCAATATTTACCGAATTATCAAGCATTTGTCAACTGATTGTTTCATTACCCAAAAGATCACAATTGGATCCTGATTTCAACAATAATCATAATCATAACTATACAAATAACTTATCAAAAACTAATAATGTTCTAGGTCAAAAAATTAAAACTTCAATAAATCAAACTCGTATACCCTCAGCTAACCAGCCATCTTTACCTGGTAGACAACCATCTATTTCAAGACAATATAAATCGGAAAAACAAGAGATGGATCCAGTTATGTCAAATGCCCAACAAGATCCTAATATAAGTAACAACAGCAGTAGCAATAATACTGTTATTATTAATAATAACAATAATACTATTATAATTGATGACGATGTGATATTTGATTTAATTTATCATACTATCCAGGCCGCCCAAGCAGTTTTTAATCAAATGAATAATGCGATTGCAAAAAGCGCAATGTTGATCGCTGGAAATAATAATATAAGTAATAACAATGACAAAGCAGATGACGGCTCTTCAAAAGAATTGAATAATATTGCATTTAAAGTTAAAGATCTGACTAATCAGTGTCTACTTTCAATGGAACAAACTAAGAAACTTAAAGCGGGCTTAAATATGATTAAAAATTCAACTTCAAACTCTTACTCAGACATCGATTTAAATAAGAATATTTATGAGCAAACCAATTTATTCTTAAAATCAATAATTAATATTTTAGCTGCTACTAAAAGTGCTATTGAAGATATTCCAACTTTAAATGAAGTTAGATCATCATTATCTGTCCTCACTCGGGCAACTAAAGAATTAACTATCAAATTAGAATCGAGTGCTTTAAAACAATCAGTTCTAAATAATGCTCCACCATCATCAATATTGGATGAACAACCAAAGTTATCATCAATTCCCTCGATTGCAAACTTTGCTCAAGAACAACCACCACAATCAACACAATCCCCTATCTTGAGAACCAACAAACTGAAACAGATTCCTGAACAAAACGAAAAACTGTCAATGAAACCGCCGCATTTAAATTTAGATTTGGGTATGAATAATAGTACTTCAGATTCAGTGTTACAAACGCCATTGCCGGTTACTACACCACTAATTGCATCGATTGGGCCTGCAGTTGCAAGTGCTGTTTTACCAATTAAGTCACCATTGAAGCAACCAACAGTACTAGGAGGATCCGGAGCAAATCCAACTACATTTAATCCTTCTATCCAATCAATTGTTGAAAATTCAAGTTCTACTTCGACGACTCCGCTATATTTTGGTGATGGAAATAGTAACGCTATGCAAGCAGAATATAATCCATTTGATAGATTAATTCCAAGAAATCAGTAACTTAGAGACCTTTTATTTTTTTTTTTTTATAATCTCATGATTTATATATGATATATGATTAAATTTAATTTTTGAAAAATTAATTATTTTATTAAAAGATTTATAAACGGTAGAAAAGTAAAATAGTACAGAAAATGTTATGGATCGACATACCTTTATCTATATATCATCATTTTGGATAGCCACATAGGCATCTGGTCTTCGTTTGAACAATAAACTAATTCGTTCAAAAATCCTCACTAGGAATGGTGCCTTTCTACTTCCGCCAGTATTAACAATAAAGCTTGAAATTGATAGTTCATTAATATTTGCTCTGGTGTCAGCTATACCATCATTCCAACCCAAATTAATATTTTTAAAATCTAAATTATTATTCACTCTTTCTTTCAATTTGTCCATACTCCATCTTTTTAGTGTCAATGAATTAAAAACAACAGACGTTGAAGAACAAGCCATCGCAGCACTCGCAAACATTGGATGCAAAGTTAGGTTAAAAGGAATGATTAAAATACCCATTGAAATTGGTAACATTATTAAATTGTAAATAATGGCTAAAAGAAAATTCATTTTAATTGTATTGAAAGTTGCTTTCGAGATTTCAAAACTTGCATAAATGCCTAATAAATTGGATGCATTCGATTCATTAGTTTCAAAATTTTCAGAATTGCCATTAATCGATGATGATAGTAAAACAATATCAGATGCGCTCATTGCAATATCAGTTCCTGAAGCAATGGCAATACCTGTATCTGCCTGCACTAATGCAGGTGCATCATTAATACCATCACCAACAACTGCAACAACAAGTCCCAGATCTTGTAAATCCTTGACATATTTTAATTTTTGTTCAGGACTGGCTTCAGCAAGAACATTATTTAAAGGAATACCTAGTAATTGTGCAACATGTTTTGAAGTTTGTATAGAGTCACCCGTAACCATACCAACAGAATAACCAAATTGGGTAAACAAATCAATTGTAGCCTTCGCATCTGGTTTTAATGTATCGGATAATTCTGCATATCCAGCATATACATCATCAATTAAAACATGGCAAATTGAGCTAATCTTAGATTGGGTTAAAGTTTGGGAAAGTATATCGTCAAATTCAGCCTGATTTGACATATCAAATTGTCTCATGAATTTTGCATTACCTAATTTAACGTTCAGTTCTTTCTTTGTTTGTAAATCTAAACAATAAACTGCAATTCCTAATCCTGCAAATGTATCAACTGTAATGAGTTCAAAGCTGTCTAAATTTTTACCAAAGGTTTTACCAAATGCCCCTTTAACCAAAGCTTTTGCCATTGGATGCTCACTATTCGATTCAACAGCATAAATTAATGACCAAATCAGAAATTCTTGATTTTTATATATTCCAAGGAATTGGTAATCGGTAAGTTCCATAACACCGTTTGTTAGCGTACCTGTTTTATCAAAAATAACAGTATTAATTTTACTGGCCTTTTCTAGAATTTCACCACCTTTAATTAAAATACCATTGCTGGCACCAACACCTGTACCCACCATCACAGCGGTTGGAGCAGCTAGACCCAGAGCACATGGACAAGCAACAACAATAACTGAAATTGCGACTTGTAATATCTTGAAATATTTCACATTATTATCTGAATCAAGAAACATTTTTGGGATTGAATCAACAGGAACAAACTTAATATATAATAACCAAAATAATAATGTAGAAACAGAAAGCAATAAAATGCATGGAACAAAAATTGCAGCAATAGAATCAGCAAACCGTTGAACTGGGGCATTTGAAATTTGAGCTTCTTTAACTAATTTAACGATTTGTTGTAATTGATTATGTTCACCTAATTTAGTAATTCTCATATAAAGTGTTGAAGATAAATTAACAGAACCGCCAATTAGTAAAGATCCAACTACCTTTGGATTAGGTGAAGATTCACCTGTTAATAAAGATTCATCAACATCAGAAGACCCAAAGATACATTCACCATCCGATGGAACCTTCGAACCTGGTAAAACTATTGCAATATCATTTTTTTGTAATAGATCAATACTGATTCGCTTCTGAGAAATCTGTGAACTATCTAAAGTTAACTTTGTATCAGAAGTGAATAACTCGGGATTTTCCACAATAATACAGACAGAAGGTGTTAACGATAAAAGTTTGGATAAAGCAGTTGATGTATTACCCTTAGCTTTACTTTCCACCCATTTACCTAAGCTGACAAAAATAAATAACATTGTAGATGTGTCAAATAAAACAGTGGGATAGATATCCAAAAAAATTGCATGCATAATGCTAAATAGTGAGAAAAAGTAAACAATTGTAGTTGAAACACAAATTAAAACATCCATACTGCCAGCACCATGACTCAGAGATTTGTAACAATTGATATAAAACTGTCTTCCAAGCCAAAATTGAATATAAGTTCCAAAAATTAACTGTAATAAAACATCTATGTAGAGCCCACTTCCGATTCGTAAGCTATTATTATCTAGATGACAACTTGATTTAATCATTGGAAAAATATGACCCAAAAAAAAAGCTGGCAAACCAAATTTTAGTAAATCAATGAAATTATGTCTCCAATATTTAATTTCTTTAACTTTTGCTAATAGATCAATTTGTGAAGTTGAATCCAATTTATTAATTACCAAAGCATCAAATCCCCAAATTTTAATTTCATTTATTATATTTCTGACACCGGTTACATTTGAATCATATTTTATATTTAAGGTTTCTGATGGGTAATCCACTTCACAATTTAATATACCAGGCAATATGTACAAATTACTTTCAATAAATTCGGCAGATTCTGAATTATTCATTTTATAAATTTTTAAGGTTGCATTTAATATATCTGCATTTTTCTGTGAATCTTGATTTTCATTTTTTGTAATATTTAATTCAGTAACTTGGATAACATTTGCGTCAAAACCTGAATTTTCAATAGTTTCTTTTATTGAATCAACCAATAAATCTTCGTCGTGTATAACTGTGGCTGATTGAGTAATTAAAGACACTGAAACACTATCAACTCCTGATAAACTTTTTAAAGCTTTAGTAATAGAATTTACACATGAAGTGCATGTCATTCCAGATATGGTTAATTCGGTCTTAAATTTTCTTTTGTAAGTATCAAAATTCTCATTTTCGTTTGATTTAGAAGAGATTAGATGTGCATCAAATCCTAAATCTTCAATTGATTGAATTAAATCATCCACATTCAAATTTTTATGAACAACTGTAACTTCTTCAGTTATCAATGAAACATTAGCACTGACAACACCTGGACTTTTTGATAATGTAGTAGAAACAGAATTTGAGCACGATGAACAAGTCATTCCTCCAACATGTATAATTGTAACCATATCATTAGTTTTGCTAGTATTATTATTATTATTATTATTATCATTTTTGGTCTGCGAATTCGATTTCTCTACTGCTTCATTTAATTTTGAAGATATTAAATTGGCATCAAATCCTAAATCATCAATTTTTTTTAATAAATCATCAGTTGATATCTCTAAAGAATGAACAACGGTTGCTTCTTCGGTCAATAAGGAAACTGAAACTGATTCAATTCCATTTAATGTTTCGAGTTCTTTAATAATTGAATTGGTACATGAACCGCATGTCATTCCTGAGACTTGTATTATAGTTGTTAATGACATGATTTAAAAATATTTATTTTCTATAAAAAAGCAGATGGAATATATATGTAATTAGTAGAATTCAAATGGTAAAAAATTTTCAAACCTTTTTTTATTAGCTTGATGGAATATGGAATAAGTTGAGAAGTCCGAGTTTCAAATGATGAGCCTGGTGAATGATCAGCTATGGACAACGAATATAAATGAAAGAGCCTAAAATAATAAGCAGCTGAGCAACCGAAATTGAAAGAAAAAGTTTAAACTTAGAACTTGTTGAAAAAAGTGTCGAACGAAAACCGTTATAATATCTTGATAACTTTTATTACCAAAACCTACAATATTTATATATGTCAGCATTTACAGAGGCATATTCTGAGTATTTTTTGACTGTTGCAAACCAAAAACTGAGAATTTCGGGGGGAAACGGGATGGGGCTCAGAATATAACATTGAAGTCGATATCTCCGTAAAATATGGGTCGATCGACGCCAATAAAAATTTTATACAATAATGTCTAATGTCTAATCTTTAATTCAATGTATGCATAGAGAAAGATATCAGACACATATGGTATTAAATTTCTATATATGTATATATATTTATGTATGTATGTATGTAAGTAATAGTATAGATTTAATAAATAAATTCAATAATCAATCATCTTTTGACAGTCGAATGAAGTTTATTTTCTTTGATCATAGACACAGCTATAAATCCAAATATCGATGTCACTAATGCTAAAACAAAAGTATACCATACACTAATATTGTAAGAGTAAATCATCCAATTGAGTGCCCAGCTTGGAGCATCTTTTGATCTAATATATTTAGCATCATGTAGTGCATTATCAATAATGACAGCCAATGTTTCATTACTTACATCAGTTGGTTTATTCTCTGTTAATTTTTTAATTAAGGATTTTGATAAATTTGATGTAAAAATATATGATGAAAATGATGTACCTAATGTTGATCCCATACTTCTAAATGCATATTGAATTGAAGTAACAGAACTTTGATGTTTTAATGGTACAGCAGCAATTAATGCAAGTAATGTAACTGTAATCATTGATGCATATGCACTAATAGCTAATGTGTTTAATGTAAATTGTTCAAAAACTGATGGATTATTACCAGGATAAGTTCTAAATAACATAAAAATCAAACCAAAAATACCAAATAAATTAATAATAATTGAAAATTTTAAGTATTTACCACTCCATTTCATATATAAACCACTACCAATACTTGAAAGTGAAGCAGCAATGATATTTGGAACTAATCTTAGACCAACTCCATCTGATGCAATATTTAAGACAGTTGATAAATAAACAGGAAAATAATACATTATAATATAGGAGTACATTGTACCAAACCAATTTGCTAATGAGGATCCTAGAACTGATCTATTTTTCATTAATTCAATGGGTATAATGGCAAAAGGATGTGAGCTTTCTGCTTTGTATAATGAATATAATCCAAGAATAAGTATAATTGTTAATCCAATATAATATAAATTATTTGAAAATTGTGTACTTGACATTATAATTAAAATCAATAAATTAAATGCAATTAATAAGATTCCTTTAATATCGACTTTTTTAAGTTTTTCATTTAATTTAGCATTTTCTAGTTCAACTTCATGAGGTAATATTGGTAAATTAAAATAGAAAACAATAACAAAAAATGCTGCAATACCAATAGGAACTTGACACCAAAACGCCATTCTCCAACCCCACCTTTCAGAAATCCAACCACCACAAGTACCACCAACTGCTGAACCTAATGCAAAGAAAATATTACCTAGACCTTGATAAAGGCCACGATTTCTTAAAGGAATTAAATCACTTGTAATAATAGTACTTAAAGAGTTTAAACCTGCTGCAAAACCACTTAAAAATCTACCGCTAGTGAATGATAAAACAGAATTTGCTGTTGCACATTGTAAACAACCAATTGTGAAAATAATAATACAAATTAATAATGATGATTTTCTACCAAAAATATCACTTAATTTACCTAATGGTTGAACAATGGAAGTTGAAAAAAGATATGCCGTTGCAATCCATGAAATATAAGGAATTGCATTTAAATCTGATGCAATATCAGTCATTAAAGTTGATAAAATAGTTGAATCAAGTGATGCTAAAAAGACCAATAAATATAATGGGATTAAAACTGCAACAGTTTGATTAAATGGTAACAAATACCCACCATTTGGATCATTCGAAACATTTGAACGTGTTGTTGTCAAATTTGTAGATCCATAACTTTCTTCAATAACTTCTTCAGCAACAAAACCTGCTAAAGAAGTTGAATGATCTTCATTCAAATCTGCATAATTGTTTTTATTATCTTGCAATAAAGGTTCAGTTGACATGATCTAGTATCGCTGATACAAACCCAAAGAAAATAGGTTTTGAAATCTTGAAATTATCTTGAAAAACACTATAATATAGAATATGTTAGAAATACTTAAAGCTGAAAATAATCTTATAGTATTTATAATCGGTCAAAACTCAAAACTGAGAACCCTCTCTAATAATCATCCTAATGATGACGGCCGAGAGATTAAGCCGTTTTTTTGTTCTTTTCGGAAGACTTCCTAATAAGTAATAAGAATTTGAAAAATTGAATTTATACTGTGGCTGTCATGTATGATGATGTTACAAAATGTTTTTTTATGCATATATATTATCAGGTATTTATATATATATACATATATATATATTATATATAGTTTAATGGTTATTATATATGTTATATCAAACTGTAACTTTTGATTCTTCAACTTCAGGAGTAGCAGCTAAAGACTGGGTCCTTCTTTCTTCTTTCTTTTTACGTCTTTTCTCTTCTTCTTTGGCTTTTCGCATAACTTCATCTTCTAAATGCATAGCGATAGTAAAATCATCAGACCAGTGATTATCAGGTACTACTTTAAATCCGAAATTTTTTACCCACCATTTGTTTAATTTATTGGATATAGAAGTATTAATTTGAAATTCAGGTTTAGATAATATAATATAAATTATATTCATTAAACCTGTACTTTTTAAAATTGATTTTGATAAATCTGCATTAAGTAAGGGAGAAACTAAACTTTCTACTGAACTTGCTAATTTCTTGTAGTTAATAACACGATCTAAATTTTCTGAGGTGTGTGATTGTTCATCATCCTCTTGGGATTCTTTAACTTCTTTAACTTCTTTATCTTCTTTATCTTCTTTATCTTCTTTTTCTTTCTCGACATCATTTTGATTTTCATTTTCATTTTCATTTTCACTTCCTTCTTTCTTTACATTTTCTTCTTTCTTATCATTATTTTCCTTTTTCTCTTCTTGTATTTCGCCCTGATTTTGTGCTTTTAAAGGAAAAATTAAAGCTTGTAATTGTAATCTTAAATCTTTGCACCAAACAGTCATTTCTGCAACTTCTTTTATAAATGCATCATTTGATGGAATTTCATTAAAATTAGCGTTAAAATCTTTTGGTTTTTTTAAACTTAATTCATCGATTAACGGTTGGTTGATTGTAAGCTCATCATTATCCTCTTCTTCTTCTCCTTCTTCTCCTTCTTCTTCGGCCTCTTCCGCTTCTTCCATTTCTGTTTCACCTTCTCCTTCTTCATATTCTTCAGATTCTTCTAGTTCAGGAGATTCTTCATAATTACTAACATAATCATCGTCATTCTCATTATCTATTAATTCTATAAATTCTTCATCAGCAAATTCTTCAGAAATTTTATTCTTTTTACCAGCTCTACCTGCTTTTCTATTTGAAGTTTTCGATGATGATGGTTTTCCAACCTTTCTTTTTGAACCTGGTTTTGGACCTGGTTTTTTTCTTTGTTTTTTAATTTGATTATTATTTTTTAAATCATCATTTGCAGATCTTTTTAATGAATTATTACTATCTTTATTATTATCATTATCATTAATAAAATCAGGCTCAGGTTCAGGTTCAGGCTCAGGTGTTATTGGTTTACCCCAACTACCCCACTCTAAAAATTCATCAATTGGGACTTCTTTAACTTTTAAATAAGCTTCAGTAATTCTTTTCTTCCTACCACCACGTTTTGGAGCATTAATATTATTATCATTATCATCATTATTATCAATAATATTATCATTATTTAATTCACCAACACTTAATAAATAATCATTAACAATTTGATCATTTAAAGGTTTTATATTTGAAACTTTGGTCCAAGAATATTGATCATCATAATAAAATTTAACAACAATTTGATCATTTGAAGTAATATTTGGATTTAAATAATTTAATAATAATTTTTCATATTTTGAAGTTGATAATTTTGAAGGTATATTTTCTTTTGGGACAATTATTGCAGGCCAATCTGGGAAACCTTTAATTTTAGCAAGAACTAATTGTTTTGATTGTAACATACTCTTTTCTGGAATTTAAATAAATTATCAAATGATTTATTTAAAAGTAGGAGGGAATAATATGTTTATTGTTGATATTAAGAATATTAAGACTCGTTCAATAAATCAAATGTTTAGAAAAATGTTAATTGTTATAATAAATAATACATCCGTGTATACATAATATATATCAACATATATATAGTCGCGTCGCGTCAAATGAATTTTTATAAACTAGAAGAGAAGCACTTTATAATTTAATGCATGCATTCTTTAACTACTAGTCAATAAATAAGTCTAGTTTATGCTTATATAGATGGATTTAAATGTTGATAAAATAAAATAAATAAGATAAGTTAGTTATAAATAATTATAGAATTATTTTTCAAAATGTCTAAACCAAATAATTTGATCAGATAAAGCCTTTTCAGCAGCATATTTAACTTGAGGAATTGATAAATCACCTCTAACTGCAAAACCATGAGAAGTTTGAGAATAAAGATCAAATTGATAAGGAATTTTATTTAATTGTAAAATTTCTTCAGATTTATATCTTAAATCTTTTGTAAAAGTTTCATCAGTTTCAGCACAAGATAAAATTAAAGGTTTATTAATATTTTTTAATTCATCATCAGTAACAAAAGATGGATGGGCAAAACAACCAACATCAATTGATATAATATTTGAATCATTTAAATAATGAGATAAATATTTTGCACCAAAACAATAACCAATACCTGATAAAAATTTAACATTTTTAAAAATTAATTTAAATTGAGTCATCCAATCTTTAATTAAATTAATTGTAAATTCTGGTTGATGATTTGAAAACCAAGAATTAAAATCTAATGAATTATTTGGATTATAAGGATCATTATTTAAAATATCAATTATTATTACAGGATAATTTAATTGTTTTGCAAAAGTATCAGCAACTAATTGAGTATTTTTTAATTGAATACCGAAAATATCAGGGAATATTAATAAGAATTTTTCAGAATCTTTTGAATAGTTTTCTGTAACATAACATTTTAAATTTGCAATTGTTTCATAATGACCATTTGGATCACCAGCGTGAAGACATAATTTTGCACAACAGTTTTGTTGAGGTGGTAAAGAAGCCATTTTATGTTATTTCTTTTGATTTATAATATGAAAGGATGAAAAAAAGGTACAGGAAGAGACAAATGTTATACAAAATTTATATATCTATATATTATAACTAAACACAATACAATAGAATATTAGATACAAGATATACAATACAATACAATACAATACAATACAATAAAATCAAATAGTTACGTATACGTATTTAACATTTCCTAATTAAACAAAAATCCGCGAATATATTATTATTAATTATTAAGTATTAATTATTCTTAATAAAAATAAAAATAAATCATTAAAGCATAAATTAACTGTACACAGATTAAAAATTAAATAATAATAAATTACTAAATTAATTAATATTGAAAAATTAAACATCGACAATTAAGAATTATGGAAAATAAAACAAAAACAAAAACAAAAACAAAGGCAAAATAAGAATAAAAATAAAAATAAAAATAAAAAAATAAAATGAAATGAAAAAAAAAAAAACCCGCAGGTGCGTTTTTGTCAATTAAACAATTAATATTGAGTAAATTAATAAACTATATTAATTAAATTAAATACTAGAGCTAAAGTTGTTGTTTGTATTAAATAAGCCCTAAATAAAGATAAAAAATACAGCCATTAGCGGATAAAATCAATTTTGAAATTTTTCTTTTTATTAATTAAATTGAGAAATCCACTCACACTCTTTAAATTTATACTATTCAATTTCTAGTTTGTTATTTAAATTATTATTTTTTTATCTTTAAAGATATTTTATTTTTATTTAAACTTCTCTTCTTCTTCTTCTTCCTTTTCTTATTTGGTTTTTTCTTTTCCTTTCTCTTTTCTTTTATAATTGATTAATAAAAATTATTTTTCAACTAAACACTCCAATTTTATATTTCTCACAATGTTACCAGCAGGTGTTATCGTCGTCTTCTGTTTACTTTTCGTTATTGCTTGTACCATTTTCATTCTTTTCNGAAAATTTGAAAATTGGTAATTGATTTACCTTACTCATTACATTAATAATTAATATAATATATTTATTTATTCATTCATTCGCTATAATTTCTTTATACAACAATTACAATTAAAGAACAGAAAACCCCCCAAAAACTAAAAAATAATTTTTAATTACCCATTTTATATCTTTTTTTTTTCATCATTTTAACTATTTACATTCGTTATGTTTATATATATTTAATATAATTTAATTTAATTTGATTTGATTTAATATAATTTGATATAATATATAAATATTTTTTTCTTTAATTTAATTTAGTATAACAAATATCTAATACATATATTTCATATTTAACAAACATTTTAAAAAATCTACAATATTAAATATCAATCAATCAATGTTTAATATACTATTATATGCATCCAATGAATCCATAATATCCCGCAATAAAAGTAAATAAAACAATAAATGTTACTGTTACCCGGAATAAATTTAATTAAAATTATTGGTTACGCGGCCCTGACTATTGACGTAATTAAAAATTTAAAAAAAAATCAAAATTATAGAAAATATACATCCGTACACCTTTTATATTTTAATTTTTTATTTTTTACTATTTTTTTATCATGACATGTTTTTCTCAATTTATTCGAATTCGACATTTCCCAATTTAACAAAACAACACCGCTCTTTAGTTTCCCTTTATAGACATTCTTTTTTTTTTTTTTCATAACTTATCTTTATATTATCCGTTTAAGGATTTACTATCGATCTATTATAAATAATTGAAACTATTAAATAAAAAAGTATGTATATTATTTGTCAGTGAATATTAATTTATTATTTTATTTACTTAAATTATTATCATTAATTATTAATCTCAAATACTAACGTTTGTTATCTTTTGTTTATTATTTTGCTTACTATTATTATTTGTTATTTTATTATAGTGTCTGAACAGAAATTAGATACCCAAGATCTTCAACAACAACAACAACAACAACCTGATTCACAATCAATTGATCAATCAATTCCAAAAGATCCAGATAATCTTCAACAACAACAACAACAACAACAACAACAACAACCACAGACAGCTCAAATTATTCAATCAAATAATGATGATGATTTAGATGATGATGATGATTCAAAAAATATTTCAAATGGTGCAAAACGTGAACGTCGTAAAATTGAAATTAAATTTATTCAGGATAAATCAAGAAGACATATAACTTTTTCAAAACGTAAAGCTGGTATTATGAAAAAAGCTTATGAATTATCTGTTTTAACTGGTACTCAAGTTTTATTATTAGTTGTCTCTGAAACTGGTTTAGTTTATACTTTTACAACTCCAAAACTGCAGCCTTTAGTTACAAAAGCTGAAGGTAAAAATTTAATTCAAGCTTGTTTAAATGCAAGTGATGAACAATCACCTGAAGATGATGAAAATCAAGTAGCTGCTCAAGCTCAAGCTCAAGCACAGGCTCAGGCTCAGGCTCAAGCTCAGGCACAAGCTCAAGCTCAAGCACAGGCTCAAGCACAGGCTCAGGCACAGGCTCAGGCACAGGCTCAAGCTCATGCACAGGCACAAGCTCATGCACAAGCTCAAGCTCAAGCTGCAAATTATCAACAACCTCAAGATATGCATTATGCTAATCAACAAGGATACAATACTGGTCATATTAATAGTGGTTATATGGGTAATGAACAACAAAATTATAATTATGGTGATGCAACTGGATTTCAATAATTAATTTTATTATTTTTGTGTTTACTTTACCCTTATTTTTTCTTAATTTTATTAATCATCTTTTAGTTTTTTAATTATGTTTTTTACTTTTTATTTTCTTTATCATTTACTTCATTTTCTTTGTAACTGTTATTATATCATTTGTTATTATATCTACATATTTTTTGTTTTATATCTTTTTAAAATCTAAAAAATATTACTCTATATAATTAATTTTAATTTTAATTCTAATTCTAATTCTAATTTATTAAAAATTCTTTTATAATTTTTTGTAATCTTAAATTACCATTTTCATTTAATCCATCTTCAATTAATTCATTATATCTTTTTTTAGCATCATTATATAAATCTTGAGAAAATAAACCTTTTTTAAATTTATCTTCAATCATTTGAAATGTTAAATCTGCATTAAATTCTGGATGTCCCTGAAATGTTAATAATTTTTTATTATCTTTTAAACCTTGAACATTACATTTTGATGAATTACCAAAAATTTTAATATTTTTTTCATTTAAATTTTTTAATTGTTCAATAGTTAAATTAATAACAATATCTCTATGCATTTCAGAGATAATAAATGATTCACCAATATTATTATTATTATTATCTTCATCATTATCATCATCATCATCATCATTGTTAATAATTGTATTTCCAATTTCCCAACCATTTGGATTTGGTGATACTTCTAAACCTAATGATCTAGCAATTATTTGATGTCCAAAACAAATACCTAAAATTTTAATATTTGGAATTTCATTATATAATTTTTTTAAATAATTAATTAATAAATTATTAAATTCATTATTTAAATATGAATCTCTTCTTGAACCAGTTAAATAAACCACATCAAATTGGAAATTTTCTAAATTTGGTAAATTTGAATTATCTTTAACATAATTAAATTTTGTAAATTCAATATTATTTATTTGATCTTTAAAAATTTTTGATAATAAATTTTTACCTAAATCTGCAAAATCTTCCCCATTATCAGTTAAATAATCATCAAGTAATAAAAGTGCAATTTTCATTCCAAGAAATAATAATAATAATATATATGAATCAACGATTCAAAAACATAAAAATAGAAAATAAAATAAAATAAAAATAAAAATTGAATTCATATAATAGATAAGAATCAGATCAGATCAGAGATCAGATAGGGTGATAATTTAACGATATTATTTTTATGAGAATGACTCTTTCTAGTTTGAGGGAGATTGAATTCTCAAAATTGATAGATCATAGATTATATAAAAAGGCGAGATATTATTCTAAAATTTAATCAAACAATCTACTTAATAAGTTAGCAGCATATACATTTTATTGATAACATTTATTTGTTTTTTTAAAACAAAAATAAATAAACTATTTATAAAATATTTAAAATGAATTTAGATTTACCAAATGATAAAACATATCAACAAAATGATGAAGAAGAAAAATTAGTTTTCGCCCCAGCAACTTATCAATATACATTATATACATTAAATGAAGATGATTTAAATAAAGAATCACCAATTGAACAATTTGATGAATGGTTTGAAGAAGCTGTTAAATCAGGTGAAGATATACCAGAATCAACAGTTTTTTCAACTGCTTCATTACCAAGTGGTAGAATTTCATCAAGGGTTGTACTTTTAAAAGAATTAGATAAAAGAGGATTTCTGATTTTTAGTAATTGGGATACATCAAAGAAAGAAAAAGATTTTCAAACAAATAAATATGCAAGTTTAACATTTTTATGGAAAAAATATCAAAGACAAGTTAGAATTGAAGGTATAATTGAAAAATTATCATATAATGAAAGTGAAGAATATTATAATGTTAGACCAAGAGGTAGTAAAATTGGTGCTTGGGCATCACCACAAAGTAAAATTTTAAAAAATAGAAAACAATTAGAACAAATTGTTGAATTAAAGAATAAAGAATTTGAGAATTTAAATGATGATGAAATTAAATGTCCACCAAGATGGGGTGGTATTAGAATTGTACCATTAGAAATTGAATTTTGGCAAGGTCGTCAAAATAGATTACATGATAGATTAAGTTATCGTAGAGATGATATTAATTCAGATAAATGGGAAATTGTTAGACTTGCACCATAAAAAAAAGAAAGATATTTATTTAATTTAACTTAATTTAATTTAACCTATTTATTTATTTAAACTATTTATTTATTTATTTAATTAGAATTTAGTAACAACTTTTGCAAATTCTGAACCTTGAATTTTAGCAATTTTTAATTCTAATTCTGAAGGTTTTCTTGAACCATCAGGACCTGCAATTGTACCTGCACCCCATGGAGAACCACCATGAACTTCATTTAAATTTGTAAGTTCACCAAAAGCAGGTGCATAACCTAATGGTACATATATCATACCTTGATGAGCTAAAGTTGATAAAAAGTTAACAATTGTCATTTCATTACCACCACCAGTACCAGTTGAAGTGAAAGCACCAGCTGGTTTTTGATATAATTTACCTTGTTGCCATAAACCACCAGTTGAATCAATAAAAGCTTTCATTTGAGCTGGTAAATTACCAAATCTAGTTGGGAAACCGAAAAGAATACCATCAGCTTCAGCTAAAATATCAGGTGTTGCAATTGGATAATCTGGTTTTGCAGGAGCATACATTTTTTGTAAAACTTCTTCAGGTAAAGTTTCTGCAACTTGATAAATTGTTGCTTTATTACCAGTTGATTCAACACCTGCTTTAACTTCTTCAGCAAGAGTTGCGATATGATGATACATAGAATAAATAACGATTGCTATATTAGCCATTTTTAATTGATTGATTGATTGATTGATTTAATTGTTAATAATGGGAAAAGAAAAAAATAATTAAATAAGATTGAAAGATATAAATATCAAAAACTAAAAAAAGGGGGACAATTTAATGTATTTATAAATAAATAAACAAATCAAATAAGATTTATAATTATAAATAACTATATATCAATATCCATATATAATACAATACAATACAATACAATAAAACACTACATTATCAATTAAATAAATAAGATTATCTAATCAAATTTTCAATTCAGCACAATTCGCTTATTCAATTCCACACACAGTTTATTTATTCCTTAGTCAGCTATGAATATATAAGCTTAGTAATTTTTCATTTTATTAATATTCATGTATGTATGTATTATTTATTCTTTTTTCTTTATATTTGTTATTACTAGCCAGCCGGGTTGATTAGATTGATTTATACATGAAGATTATTCAAATTATTATATCGTAATAATATTATACTAAATATTTAAGTTTTTAATATTATTAGTAGTATTCATATAATGTTATAAGTTATATTAATTATTATCTATTATCTATTAGTATATATATCAATTTATTTAAAAAAAACAATATTACAAAAAATATACATTTAATTATAAGTTTATTAAAATCTAATCTCTAATTTTTAATCTAATCAAAAATCTTTTTAAAGAATCTAACAATAGGATTTCTCTTCTTTTCCTTAACTGGTGTCACAGTCTTTGTTGTTGTTGATTCTTTTTTAGTTGTAACTTCTTGTTTCTTTTCAACATTTGATTTGTCTTCTTCTTTTTTATTATTATTATTATTATTAGTAGTAGTAGTAGTAGTAGCAATATTTACTTCTTTTTTATTAGTTAATTTAATAACTGCCTTTGAAAATTCAATACCTTGAATTTTAGCAATTTTTAATTCTAATTCTGAAGGTTTTCTTGAACCATCAGGACCTGCAATTGTACCTGCACCCCATGGAGAACTACCATGAACTTCATTTAAATTTGTAAGTTCACCAAAAGCAGGTGCATAACCTAATGGAATATATAACATACCATGATGTGATAATGTTGAAATTAAACTATAAATTGTTGTTTCACGACCACCATTTGAACCAGTTGAAATAAATGCACCAGCCGGTTTATGATATAATTTACCTTGTTGCCATAAACCACCAGTTGAATCAATAAATGATTTTAATTGAGCTGGTAAATTACCAAATCTAGTTGGGAAACCGAAAAGAATACCATCAGATTCTGTTAAAATTTCAGTTGTTGCAATTGGATAATTTGGTTTTTCAGGTGCATACATTGCAGTTAAAACTTCATCAGGTAAAGTTTCTGCAACTTGATAAATTGTTGCTTTATTACCAGTTGATTCAATACCAATTTTAACTTCTTCAGCTAAAGTTGAAATATGTTGATACATAGAATAAATAACGATTGCGATATTTGCCATAATGAATGTTTATATAAAAAAAAATAGCTTTTTTAATAAATGAATGTATAAATACTATATTATATTATATTTGATTAAAATGAATTAATTAAAAACAAGAAAAGAAATAAGGAAAACTGATAATTATTTATTTAAAAAAATAATATTTATTAATCTATCCTGATTTTATATATTAAAAATATCCTTATAAATGAATAAATGAATAAAGAAAGAACCACAATTACCAAAAAATATATAAAATTTTAAAACAAATTGTTAATCAGCAATCTCAACAATGATCAAATCATCAACAATCGGACTTAATCAGTTTAGTAATAAATTAAATTAAATAAAATAATCAACGTTTATTACTTATTGCTTAGAAATTAATTTTTCAATTCTTAGTCAGCTCAGCCCTCGAATTTGCTTGATTATTATTATTATTATTATTATTATTATTATTATTATTATTATTAAGATAAGACAGACACACAGACACACAGACTATCTACAATATCGTATCGTATATTCCACGTTTTAAATAATTTAAACATTAAACATTAGACATTAGCAATTAGACATTAGATGGTATATAGTATATTATTATTTTAATATATAATAAACTGTTATTTATTTCACCTTTTAGTAAGTACAGTTTTCAATTTCTTACCTTGACTGGATTTAGTTTTATGAACTCTACAATATTTTAAACAAAATTTCTCAGCTTTTAATCCACGTAAATTAACTGGTTCAATAAATGGTTCAATTTCATCTAATGTCCATTGAGATTTTAATTTAAATAAATAATCAAATCTTAATTTTGGTGTATCAAATTTTAATAATTGGTCATTTGTAAGATAATTTATTTGTAATTGACTATTATTATTATTATTGTTATTATTAGACTTATTAGAATCATTGATTTTAATTGTATAACTTATACCATTTAAAATTTCATTTATTTCAAAATTTGGTAAATAATTAATTGGTAAATTTAATCTTATTTGAATTAATAAATCATCTAATAAAATTGATTTTTCTTTTAATAATAAATTTAATGTTAAAAATTTAATAATTCTATTATGAATTATTTTAAAATTACCAAATTTAATTGAATAATATAAAAATTGATCAATTTCATTTATTTCTTCTTCTCCTTCTTCTTGATCATTTATTTCTTCAAATTTTAAAAATTTTAAAAATGTATAAGTAATTAAACGTATTAATAAATGACATTTATTTAAATTTTTAAATTTATTTAAAATTTTTAAACTTGTTAATTTAATAATTTTAATTATAAAACTAAATGATAAATTTTCATTTATATTCTTATTTAATTCTAAAATTGAAATTAATAAATAATTAATTATAATTGAAATAATTGATGAATTTAATTTTAATATTGAATTATAATTTGGTATTAAATTTAAATTTATTATTAAATTATCAAATTCTAAAACTGATAATGGAGTATTTTTAAAAATTTTAATAATTGAATAATTAATTTCAATTAATTTATTTAAACTTAAACAATCTTCATAATCATCATTATCTTTATTTATAAATAAATTTAAATCATTTAAATTATTTAAATTTTTAATTTCAATATTATTAAAATTTATTGAGTCTAAATCTGATGTTGAATTTAAATTTGATTTTTTTAATTCCATAATTAAATAATTTTCAAAATTTAAAAAATTGGTATTATTTTTTAATAACATAATACAATTTGAATGATTTTGTTGTCTTAATTTAAATGTTGAAATTGGTGTAATTAAATAAGGTGATGATGAATTATTTGTTGATTTAAATTGATATTTTTCTGATTCTTTTATATCATATTTAGATAATAATTTATTAATATTAATTGAATTATTATTATTATTCAATTGTTTAAGTAATGAATCAGATAATTGAACTAAATGAAATGAAGATTTTGAATTTTTTGTTGGCTTTGAAGATGGATTAAAAACAGAATACAGATCCATTTTAAATATATATATGTGAATATGTTTAAGAAAAAATTAATTATAATATAGATATAGATATATATATAAGTATAAAGAATACAAATGTACAAATTATTTAATAATAATAATAATAATTTTATTTATTTATTCATTTATTTATAAGTTAACATGTATGAAAAATTAAGAATTAATTAATTAATGTATGTATAAGTATGACACGAAAAAATGAAAAAATAGAAAAAGAAAAAAACGCGAAAATAAATTCCTTATAATTTTTCATTTTTTTAATTTTTTTTTTTTCATTTTTTTCATTTTTTCATTTGATTATTTTTTTCATTTTTTATTTGATTTTATTTGATTTTATTTGATTTGATTTAATTTGGTTTGGTTTGGTCTAATTTGGTTTGGTTTGGTTTGGTTTGGTTTGATTAACGTAGTTAATGGTTTATGCCTTTCTTGACTTTTTTGAAGATTCAATTTTAGAATCTGTAATTTCATTATTTGAATTTGATGATGATGATGGAGTTGTAGTAATTTTCTTTGATTTTGAACTTTTCTTTAAATAAACTGAAATGTAAAAAGAAATGAATAAGAAAAGGTAAGAAGTAATTATAACATAACCATAAAATGCAGCTTGTTGAGTACCATAACAATCACCTAAATGAGGTAAAATACCATCAAAATAAACACTTGCATAATAAGTATAAGTACAAGTATAAATAAATGCAATATCAATTAAAAATTGAATAATTTGAAATCTTGTAACCCATTGTTTCCACCAAACTCTAATACCACAAGATGATAAGAAATAATAAAAATACATTAAAACATGAACAGCTAAATTAAGTGAAATAACAACCCATTCAACTGATGTATGACCAACAATTTGAGTATAACATAATAAAGCAGTTGCACCATGATGATAAGTATGTAAAAATAATAATTTTTTCTTTCTTAAAACTAAGAAAACAGTATCAAATAATTCAATAAATTTTGTTAAATAATTTAAATAATAAAGACAAACTAATTTTTTTGTAAATGCTTCACTTGAACAAACTGCATGTAATAAACCATTATAATACCAAATTGGGAAAATTTGTTCAATCATTAAAAGTAATAAAATTAAAGAAATTAATGTTAAAAATAAATTATGTAATTGAAATAATAAATTTAATTTAATTGGATTTAAATTTAATTTATTCATAATAAATTGACCACCAAAAATAATAAAATAATAAGCAATAATAATTGAAATAGCATGAGGAAAATTTGCTAAAGTTGTTTTATAAGGAATAAATTCAAAATCATCAGCTGGATAACCATTAACTAATTCAAAAGCTTTATTAAATATTGGCCATAATTGAATACCGAAAGGATGAGATGGTGAAGGATTTGACCAAATGATATAATCAGGAAGAGACATGATGAATAAGGTAATTAGTGAAAAGAGAGAGAAGAGAAAGGAAGAAAAGGGGAAATAAACTTAAAAGTTAAAAGGAAGAATTAAAATAAAGAAGAAGTAGAAGTAGAAGGTTTAGAAGAATCAAAAGAAAATAATAAAGTTTCAAATACAAATAAAAGAAGAAAATTAATATACATGTACTATATACTGTATACTATATTATATATTATATAAGATATAAGATCCAAATTCCAAATTAACAGAATATGAAAAGTAAACAATTTAACCACGTCGTATATATTACATACATAATAATACATACATAATACAAACCGGTTGAATTAATTTTCAGCAGCACCACAGATTATTTATTTATTTATTTATTTATTTATTTAGCGTTTTGTTTTTTCTTTTTTCTTTTCTTTTTTTTTTTTTCCTAATTATTTTTCAAGCTAGTGAGTGATTCAACCGATTCCGGCGAGTCTATATACATCTATTATATATATGTAAATAAATAATAAATGCATGATTAAGACTGTGCCCCAAAAAAATAAAAAAAATAAAAAAAATAAAAAAACACGTCGATCGACGCCTTCTGTCTTATCTGGTGTACAGAAGTATAGAATATAAAATTTAAAATTTAAAATTTAAATAAAATAAAATCACTCGGCTATAACTTTTAAAAAAGAGAATATAGGCTACAGCCACGCGATGGGTGGCTCAATTTATACTGTTGAATTTTTCAATTCTCTTTTTTAACGCGGCACTTAATCAGATTTTGATTTATATTACATAAATTATATAGTAAGCAAGTGGCATGAATTTTTTAAAGAAGGCTATAGCTTTTTTTTTTTTTAAACGTTTGTTCATTTGACATTTAAGTTTTGTATAATTTATATGAATATATATATATATATATATATTTATGAATATATTAATATTCGGAATAGATTTATTGTACTAATAGTTTGTATTTTATTATTATTTGGTTCCGAATTTAATCTTTTAAGTTTATTTCCTTTACCTTTTCTTTTTTCTTTCTGTTAATCCTTAAACGAAACAAACAAACAAATGACTTCTTCCTTGCATTACATTCCTACTCAACAACAAATAATGAATACTCATCTTTCAAATACTACTACTTTACCAATTACTTCATTTAATAATCCTTTAATTTCTCATTCATTATCTACTTCAACATCAGCAAGTAATTCAACTTTAGTTGATTTAAATAATAATAATAATAATAATAATAATAATAATACTTATCATAATAATTACTCAAATAATTATAATAATCATACTAATAATAACATTTCATCTTCTTCAACAACAAATTCAAAAATATTACATTTACATAATTTAAATAATGAAATTCCTTTATCAAATGCTGTTAATTTAAATTATAATAGTTCAAATACTTCAACAATATCACCAAATCGTTCAAAATCTATAACTCCTCCTAATTCTTCAATTTTATTACCACCTCCATTACCTTTATCAAATAATAATAATAATAATAATAATAATAATAATAATAATAATGCTAATAATAACATGTATATAAATATGAATAATAATATGAATAGTATGAATATGAATATTAATAATAATTCATTAATTGATTCAAATAATTATATACAATCTTTAAATATACCCTTAAATTTACATTTAAATAATTCATTATCAATGAATTTCCCAATTTTAAATAATTTACCACCTTTACTTAAATTAAATCATGAATCATCAAATCAATATCATTATATTAATAATAATAATAATAATAATAATAATAATAATAATACAATGAATAATAATATGAATAATAACACTAATAATATTAATATTAATAATTCATTATCAAGTTTTCATTTAAATACAAATTTAAATTTACCAATATTAAATAATAATAATAATAATAATATTAATATTATTAATAATAATAATTCCCCTTTATCAATTAAAAGACCACATTCAGATTTAGAAAATTTAAATTCTTCAACTGAAAAACCTCCATTAAAACATCAACCAAGAAAGAAAAGAGAATGTCCAATTTGTCATAATTTTTTCTCAAATTTAACAACTCATAAAACTATTCATAATAAAGATTCAAAACCTTTTATTTGTTCAACTTGTAATAGAGCTTTTAAAAGATTAAATGATTTAATTAGACATGAAAAATGTCATTTATCTCAATTAGGTGAATGGGAATTTCAATGTCCTTTTCATCCAGGTTCAAATAATAATAATAATAATAATAATAATGATTTAGATAAATCAAATGAAATCTGTCATCATACAGGATTTTTTACAAGATGTGATACTTATAAAAATCATTTAAAGGCAATTCATTTTAAATATCCTCCGAATACTTTAAAATCTAATAGATTAAAAGTAAATGGTTGTTGTAGAGAATGTGGTGCTAATTTTAATAATGTTCAAGATTGGTTATTAAAACATATAGAAACTAATCAATGTCCAAATATGATTCATTCAAATCAAAGAAAGAAAAAATAATTATTATTTTCATCCATTTGTTTATTGTCCATTTATTTGTTTAATTATTTATTTATTTATTTTATATTAATGATGATGTTGTTTTATGATTATTTCTTATGTTTATGTTTACGTTTATTTTAACATTTATATACATATATATATATATTATGTATATATTCTTCTCTCATGACTTTTATAGATTCTATTGCATTTTATTTATACTTTATTTCTTCATTCCCTTATATTTATCTTTTTTTTGTTTTGTTTTGTTTTGTTTTGTTTTTATTCTTATCTTTATTATATTTATCTTTTTAACATATATTATTCTGAATGAAATTATTTTATCTTATTTCTTAAAAACTTCAAAAAATAAAAAAAATAATTAAAAAAGGGTTTAATAAGTAACCTCTGTGGAAAATGCTCGGTATCGTATAAGCCATATACTTAGTGCCTATTACTTAGTACTCAACATAATATAATCAATTTTCGGTATAATTATTCCTTTGAGTCTCTCAATCTATTTTTATACGTCTATTAATCATGTTTTTCTTATCTTTCTTAGTTTTTTTTTTTGTTTTTAAAAGTCCCTTAGAAAAATGAATAGAATAAAATAAAATAAAATAAAATAAAAAAGAATTTAATACTCATTTAATAAATTATCAATGATTGGTACAATTGCATTAGGGGCATTAACATTAATTGCAGTCTCATCATATAAATATTTACCAGGCTCATATTCAATTAGATTTTTTTGGTGTATTGCAAAATATATTTATATTAAACCAATTAATAAAAATCCAATTTCTCCATTTACTGAATTAATTAGATATAATAATTGTTGTTTATTAGAATGTGATTTTTTCGGATTTCATAAAAATAATGTAACTTATTTTACAGAATTAGATATTTGTCGTACTGAGACAACATTAAATGCATTACATTATTATTTTAAAAATTGTTATTTAACTGGTAAAAAAATTGCATTTGTACCATTAGCAAGTATTCAAAATCATTTTATGAAAGAAATTAAACCATTTCAAAATTATGAAATGCATACAAAAATTGTTAGTTGGGGTAATAAATGGTTTTGGTTAATTACAATTTTTACAATTAATGAAAAAATTAAAAAAATTATTAATCCAATTAATGAAAATGATTTAAATTTAAATGTACCTGAAAATTTACCACCATTATATTTAAATTATAAAAATGGTGATAAATTTGGTAAAAGAGTTTGTTGTTTATCATTAGGTAAATTAGTTTTCAAAGATGGTCGTAAAACTTTACCTCCTTGGGAAGCTATTAAATTAGCAAATATTAATAATAATGAATTTAATTTAAAAGCAATTGAAAATGAAAAGAAAATTGCACTTTTCTCAAATAATCCTACTGAATTATTACAAATTTATGAAAATACTATATAATATATAATATATAATGCAATAGTTTTATACTAGAAAATTGAGAATTAAAAGAAAAAAAAATTAATGAGAATCCGCTTTATTATTTTATTTTATTTTATTTTATATAGGTCAAATTTCCAACTACTGTATAATATTCTTTTATAAATTTATTTTATTCTAATTTATTACTTTTATATTATATTCTATACTATTCTATTCTATTCTATAATCGAAAAGAAGTTGAATATCAAGAAAAAAAATGACTTATTCTAATCCAGCATTTGCTGCATTAGGTATTAAATCATTTAAATTACCATCAAGAAATTGGATGATTTTTTGGACAGTTATTGGATCATTAACTGGTGGTATAATTTATGATAAATGGAAACAACGTGTATTAAGAGATGAGTTTATGGAAAAATATAAAAATAATAATTTAAATTTCCCTATTAATGAAAAACATAGGAAATTAAGAATTTATGTATCACCACCACCAAATGATTATCTTGATGAAAGTATGAAATATTTTAGAAGATTTGTTAAACCAATTATTAATTCATCAGGTATTGATTTTGAAATAATTACAATGGAAAGACAAGGTGATATTAGATATAAAGTTGCAGAAGAAATTAGACAATTACGTCGTGAAAAAGCAGGATTATTAAATAATAATGAAAATAATAATGAAAATGAAATTGGAATTGAAATTTCAAATACTTCATCATCAAATGTTAATAATCATATTAATCCAATTTTTAAAAATTTTAAAGTTGATGAATCTAAAAAAGATGAAAATAATGAAAATGAAATTAAAAATTTAAGAGATTTATATAAACCAATGGATGTTTTAGGTGTTGAAAAAATTTTTGGAAATTTTGAAGATCGTGTTTTAAATGTTAAATCTGAAGATGCATTAGTTAATGATGTTAGAAATGCTGGTGGTATTATTTGTATTGGACGTGGTGCTTATAAAGAATATATTAATGGTGTTCATGAAGGTTTATTAGGACCTTTAGAAGAACCTATTAAAATTGAACCTGTTGATGAATTATCAAATAAAATTGAATTTGAAGATGATAAGGATAAAGGTAAGGATGAAAAAGATGATAAAAATGATAAAAATGATGATGATGATGATGATGATAAATATGCACCTGCGGCTTATATTTATGCTAAAGATTATAAAGATAGTATTATTTCAAGTGAATTAGGATTAGATAAAATTGATTTTAATAATGAAAATGAAGTTTCTAATATTTTACAAACTTTAAAAGATGAAAAAACTGGTATACCATATTTTTTTGTTCAACCAGTTTTAGAACTTAGAAATTATACAGTTGCAGGTTTTACGAGACAACCTGAAAGAATATGGAGATTTTATAATAAAAGAAATCAATTAATTGAATATAATGAAAAATTAGTTGAATTAATTAACAAAAAATGGTGTAAATTTACAAATGATAATTTAAACAGTGGTATTGAAGAAGAGAATGATTGGCCATCATCATGGTTAAAAGTTGCTAAAAAGAATAATAGTGAATGGGTTAGAGAATTTGATGGTGATGATAGAGTTTTAAAATTATTATCAAG
>JAMAJE010000277.1:0-18932 GCA_023629255.1 Pichia sp. PB3310
TTTGGAGTTATACAAAATTTATGTTCACCAGAATCTAATGAAGTAAAAGTAAATTGACCAATTGGTGAATTTTTTTGTGATACAACTCTATGATTATTATCAAAAGTTTCATCAACTGTAATTTCAACTTTTAAATTATTATTATTTTCAATATAATCATTTAAATTTGAATCGAATTCATAAACTGCAAATTTACCAACCGCAATTGTATCTTTTGGAAGTTCTTCAAAGAAACATTTTGTTTCATCAGTATTAACATAAAAATGAAGTGCATTTGCAGCTGAAAATAAAGAAATAAAAAGGAGAGACCATAAATAACAAAACATTATTTTAATTATTTATTTATTAATTTATTTGAAATGTCTTAAGTAAATACTAAATTTTAATACTTCAACCAAATAAATAATATTATATAAATTAAAATAGAAACAAACAATCGTTATTAAAAATGTCAACAATTGAAAAGAGATCAAACAAGCAAAATGAGTGTCCGTCCTTTTTTTACTTTACGTGTTTTAAATTTAATTTTCAAGTCGATCGACGTTTCTTTTTCTATTTTCTATTTTCTATTGTTCAACATGAAATTTTTTTTCATCATCTTTTTAGATTTAATTTGTTAAGAATTAGTTATTATTTCAGTTTAATTAAGAAAGTATAGAAGTTAACTTCACAAGAATTATGACAGGTGGAAATAAAGGAATGGATGATCCTAGATTCAGTAAAGTTTTTTCAGATCCACGTTTTAGATCTATCAAAAGAAAAGATTTAAAAGTTAAACTTGATGATAGATTTAATAAAAAAGCTTTAAAGAATGAATTTACTCTTTTAAAATCAACTGCTAAAGTCGATAAATATGGTAGAAAGATTGGGAAAAGTAATGAAATTATTGATAATTTAGACAAATATTATAAAGATGATGATGATGATGAAGAAAATGATGAAGAAAAAGAAGATGATGAAGAAAAAGAGAAACAAGAAGAAAATGATGAAGAAGAAGATGATGATGATGATGATGCTGATGATGCTGATGAAGCGGAAGAAGTGGAAGTAGAACAAGAAGAATCTGAATTAGAATCTGAATCTGCTTCTGATGAAAACCTTCAACAAGATCCATTGGCCAAAGCGAGAGGTCTAGTTGGTTCCGACTCTGATTCTTCAGATGAAGAAGTAGAATCAGAAATTGAAGATGACTATGAATCCAATGAAGAATCAGCAGAACAAATTCCAGAATTAGATCCAACTACAAGAATCGCTGTTGTTAATTTAGATTGGGATCATCTTAATTCTAATGATTTATATGCAACTTTTAATTCATTTTTACCAAAAGATGGATATATTAAACATGTCACAATTTACAAAAGTCAATATGGTAAAGAACGTTTATCTAATGAAGATATAAATGGACCTCCAAAGGAAATTTTTAAATCTTCAAAGAAATCTAAGAAGGGAAACACTAACTCTGAATCCGAATCTGAATCTGATGATGAATCTGAGTCCGAATCCGATGATGAAGAATTAGATCTAGCTAAAGCAAGTAAGAAATTGATTCAAGAGAATAATGAAGAAGAAGAAGGTTTTAATTCATCTGAATTACGAAAATATCAATTACAAAGATTAAGATATTATTATGCAATTGTTGAATTTAATACATTAGAAAGTGCAATTGAAATTTATAGTAAGTGTGATAATACTGAATATGAAAGTAGTGGTAATTTTTTTGATTTAAGATATGTTCCAATTGATATGGATTTTGATGACTCCGATATTAGAGATTCATGTAAATCATTACCAACAAATTATCAACCGATTGAATTTTCAACTGATTCATTAAGAAATAGTAAACCAAAACTTACTTGGGATGAAACACCAATCGAAAGAGTTCAAATATTAAGTAAATCTTTTAAACAAGGTGAATTAGATGATTTAGATTTGAAAAATTATTTAGCAAGTGATAGTGAAGATGAAAATGATATTGAAGAACAAAGTATTAATAAATATAAACAATTAGTCGGTAATACAACGAAGGAATCCAATACCAAGGGTCATAAAAATGAAGGAGATGAACAAGGTGATGATGCTGATGATGATGATGTTGATATAGAATTCACATTCACACCTTCTAAAACCAATGAAGTAACGGATGGAAAGGAATCTTCTACGATTGAAAAGTTAAGAGAGAAAGAAAAGGAAAGAAGAAAGAATAGAAAACAAAAGGTAAAAGAGTTAAAGAGAGAAGCTCAGACTAAAGGAAAAAAGAATAAAGGTAATAATAAAAATAATAATCAGGAAGAAATGTCTGATCTTAAAATTGAACAAATTGGTACACAAACAAAAGAATTGGATCATTTTAATATCAAAGATGTAGAAAAACTTGAAAAATTAAAATCTAAGAAAAACAAATTTAAGAATAAACGTCAACGTGAATTAGAATCCGAACTTGAGGCTCGTTTGGGATCAAATAATGAATCATTAGAAGTTGACAGTCGTTTCAGTGAAATGATTGACTCTCATGCCTTTGCTGGAGGCAGTAAATTGCTTCAACAAGAAAGAAAACGTAGAAAGAAGGAAGGAAAGAATAGAAAATAATGAAATGAAATGAGATGAGATGAAATTTAACTAATGGCAATCATTAATTTCCTTTAACGCCGTGATGGTGCGTTAGGTTTTTTTCTTCTTTAATATATTCTTGTTAATCAATTATATAATTATAATAATTCTGTATGAATATGTATATCTATTTACTTATAAAACTTTTAGATAATTAGGAAAATATAATAATAACTATGGGTAATACTGTTAGTGGAGAAAAAAACAATGGGGATTTGGTCACAACTCGAATTTCTAGACATCAGCTGAAAGCCCTGTTTCGGAAAGAAGCTAAAAATACATTGTCCAATGTTGAACTTATAAGTATTTCACATTTTTTGTTCGGTAGCATTAAAGGACTAACTAAAACAATTACTTATGAGTCTTTATTATTAAAATTGAACCTACATCAACTTTATGAAACTGAAAGAGGTGCAATACTTTACAAAATATTGAAAAATCTTTCTAACTGGCCATGTTTAAATGAATTTGATAATGAAGAAAAATCAAAAGAATTTACATTATATGATATATTAATTATTGTTTACATTCTCAATTGTAATGGACTTGAAAAATTAGGTTTTAGTTATTATGATTATTATATTAAATTAATATTTATTTTGATTTCTTCACAAGATTTTGATGAAAAATCTGAAAAAAACTTTGATGACAATGATACCCAGGTAGATCTCATATCGAATGGTGATAAAATTAAATGGGACTTGTTACCATTAGTGCAGTCTTTTGATAGAATAGAATATAATGGGATAACTAAATCAAAGCTTGAAGTATTTCTAAACATTTTATTACCATTATCAATATTCGAATTGAATTCCAATTCATTTGAATTGGACTATTCAACACAAATTCATTCAATAATATCTACGCTATATTTGGCCAGTACGACAGAAACATTAGATTTGTCTACTTTTATTGCAAATTTCAAAAATTATACACCACATTTATTTAAACCATTAAATGAACTTTTAAAACCTGTCATTTTGGACCAACATGTAAAGGGAATTGATAATGAAACAGAAGTTGAAGATACAAAAGAAAATGGTATTATTGAGCAAAAGTTAGAACTAAATCATAAAATTTTAAATTTTCAATTATTATCACAACTATCTACAATTTTTGATATATCAGGTCTTAATATTAATGTAAATTCCAAACCATTATATCAAGGATCTAAGCATGGATATTCTATAAATTCAATTCAATCACATACATTAAATTATAATGCTTCTACACTTTTATTAATATCAGGAAAAACAATAAATAAAGATATAGGACAAAACAAAATATTTTTTAAAAAATTCCCAAAATTTCATCCAGTTATTACCTCTAATATTGAAATTAAGGAAAGGCAGAAATTTCAAATAGCTGTTTTAATGACTAATCCATGGAGGATTACAAATACTAAAAATTTTGGATCAAGAGAATTTAAGATAATACAATTGAGTCCTTATCAACTTGTATTAAATGCAAATAGTTCAATACCTGAAAATTATGCATATTTTAGTAATATAGGATTAGGTTTAGGTTTTGGATCAAAACCTCCTAGTAAATTTAAAGATATTAAAAATAATAATATTAATTTTAATATTGGAGGTACATCATTAACAATCGATAATTCATTAGAAATTGGCAATTTCCGAATTGAAGATATGAGTAAATTAAATTCTACATACAGATTGGATAGTATATTTAATAATGATTCATTATATAATGATATTTGGTTTAAAATTTCAGAAATTGAAATTTATGGCTTAGGAGATGTTCAGATCCTTGAAGATCAAAAACGAGCCATGGAATGGGAAGAACGAGAGGCAGAACGTCGTCGTGGTATAGGAAATAAAGATTATAATGAAGGAAGAGCCCTTCTTGAACTTGCTGGGGTTATTGGAGGTAGTTGCAGTGGTGGAAGTATATAAATTACATATAATTAATAATACAATAATAATAAATAGCAACATTAATCGATCAACAATCAACCAATCTTAGCGACATTAAAAATTAAAAAAAATTGAAATTGATTGCTGATTTAATGCAGTTGCAGGTAGTTAATTAATTTTGTATTATTCCGGATTTCCCAATTTTACAATTTTTTTTTATCTGTTCATTTTTATTTTATTTTATTTCATTTTAATATTTAACAATCGTATTATATCCTACCATAACACACTCATGATGCAGCTATCGACATTTGAAAATACTCCTTGCGGGACGGGGACAGATACAGCTGCAACACAGCAAATGGATGTGGATATGGATATGATAAATAAAAAACAAAATGTTATCACAAAATCTTCTTCAAGGAATAAAATTAAGGGCAAAAATAAGGCTAATCATAAAGTTAAATCAAAGATTGATAAATCTACAGATAATGCAACTGTTTGTCGAAAGATCAATAAATCAGATTCCAATTTGAATAGTAAGAAGGGTACTTATAGAGATTCTGAAACAGCAATCGATAATAATGAAGATATTAAAGAAAATAATGAAACCAAAAATAATGAAAGTGATCATGATAATTATATGAGGGATGATACCAATGAAAATGGTACTGTTAAGAATATTGATGATAACGAGAAATTAGAAATTGATTCCAAAATTACTACTAAAAAGGAAGAACATAAAAAGCCTTTAACTTTATCATTTATTCATAAACTATATTCCATGCTTGAAGAAAAATCAATGGATGATTTAATTTGGTGGCATGAAAATGAATCAAATTTCTTTGTCCGTCCAAATGAAGATTTTATTAATAAATTATCAAACTATTTTAAACATGCTAACATTGCTTCATTTATTAGACAATTAAATATGTATGGGTTTCATAAAGTTGACAATTCAAATAATAATTTGAATGTTGATAAAACCGACGTTGATGATAATAACTCTAAAAGTAATGAAAGTTCTAATTTGGATTCATCATCGAAAACAAAGCTGAAGACAAAATCGTCAAATCCAAATATTCAAGTTTGGGAGTTTAAACATACATCTGGTGTATTTAAAAAAGGAAATATTGATGATTTGAGTAGTATTAAAAGAAGATCTTTTAAAAATTCTTTGAGTGACAGAGACGGAAATATGAAGTTAACCTATGATTTACCCCCACAGGTACCAACACAAACGGACAACTATGGATACAGTCCACAAGTTACCAATAATATGCATCAAACGTTTGTGGATAATCAACAACAGCATTACCAATTGCTGCCGCCGCCACCACCAGCACCTGCATCACAACAATTATCAGAGCAGCAACAGCACTCACAGCAACAGATACTTACCCCTATTTCCAATCAATCTTCTTATCAATCTCAGCAACAACATCAGATTTCTACACCTTGCTCAACTTCAAAATTATCATATCCACATGTACAACAGGAATCCTTGAAATCTATATCTTCGTCAAATCAATCTCCTGTGAAACTTCCTAATAATAGTACTACAGCTTCAGTAATGGAAGACCGCATGAATACAATGATGCAATCGCATCTAAACCAGGTTGAAGCAGATAAAAATTTTTTTTCTTTTCAAATAAGAGAAATGCAACAAGTTACTACAAATCTGCAACAAAAAGTCTTTGATTTAAACAATTTGACCGAAAATTTGATTAAAGTTAATACAATTTATAAAGAAGAATT
This sequence comes from Pichia sp. PB3310, assembly GCA_023629255.1. Lineage (NCBI taxonomy): Eukaryota > Fungi > Ascomycota > Pichiomycetes > Pichiales > Pichiaceae > Pichia > Pichia sp. PB3310. The sequence goes on from JAMAJE010000277.1 coordinate 6,243, forward strand.
ATCAAGCATCAATTATAATTTTGTTGACTTTATGGATGTTATAAAGGAACATTTTTCTCATATTCAACCTACATCCAATGGCTTGCTTGCAGATATTGAATCTTTTCGTTCTAAAATTCTTCAGAGAAGTGCTTCTTGTGATATGAATTTGAAAAATGTTTTTTATCAATTTAATCAACCACCAAATAATGATTTAAATGCTACTACAGATTCACAAAACCGAAATCAAAGTCTTACTATCACTGATAAACAATATAATCAAATGCCACCTTCTCAACTTACGTCTCATTATGTAGTACAAGATCATTTATCATTACAAAATAGACAATCATTAGTATCAAGTCAATCTTTACAGCCACAAGTTGTTTTAGCACCTCAACCACCACAACAACTTGCTGTTCAACAAATAAGACAAGGCAGTATACCACAACAGAATATGTTTAACATTCATCAGCAATCGATGCCATTATCTTCTTTGAATGAAGCTCAAAGACATCCATCTACTACCTCAGTAACAAGTAATCCATATTTCAATGCGGCTTATCAACCTGTGTCTACTGTGTTTGGATACTATCAAGAATATCCGCAACAACAGCATTTATCACAACCACAACCACAACCACATCCACCTGCACAAGTATCACATCATAATCAATCACTTCATGATTCACAACAGGTACCAGTCCAGGAACCACAGCAACAGTCAGCATCACAAGAAACTTCACAACCTAAGACAAGTAATAGAACATGGTCTTTATCAAATTCCAGGATTAATGGAACAATTTCTTACCCATCGGCACAAATTCAAAACAATGTCTCAGGTACAAATCTACAGAAATTGAATAATTCAAGTACAGAAGATGCACCGTTTTTACAAAAGGAAATTCGTTATAATGTTTCAGTATCTTCAGGTAGATCTAGTGGAAGGTCAAGAAATCCATCAGTTTATGATCCATTACAACCATTACCATTTCCTAACGTTGGATCTGGTAGTATAATTGGAATGCCTATAAACCAACAACAAAATATGAATATGGCTATTAATGGGAATAATATTCAACCTGTTAATGTTAATGTTCCTTTTTATCCTGCTAATCAAAATACAAGTTTTACCAATGTTGATCCTAATATTATCAGTAGACAATATTCTTTAACACAAATGTATTCACCAGTTGTTTCATATGTGAATATCCCAAATAATGTACCAATTAAGACTAATAATACAACAACACCAACAACAACTGATTTAGAATTGAATAATAATGGAAATACAGATTTAAATAATAATAATAATAATAATAATAATAATAAAAGATTTTCAGCCACTAATTTTATTTCAAATCAACATGGGATTTATTTGAAAAATACTGCTTCACCGTCATATAAAATAAACGATTCAAATTTTAATAGTAAAAATAATAGTAGAAATGGTAGTTTGAGTATAAGTGGTAGTAGAAATGGAAGCTTTAATACACCAGGATTGAATATAAGTTCAGCACGTAATATTAATATGAGAAGTCCAAGTGGTAGGGTTAGAGATTCAACAACATATGAAAATGTCAGGAATAGTAGTAGTATTTCGTTTAATAATAAAGAAAAAAGGGATGATGAAAATAAAATTGCAGTGAAAACAATGTTGAATAATGAAGACAAACAACAAAATGGAGAAAGATATGATGATGGTGATGAAGACGATGAAGAAGGGGACGGAGAGGAACATGAAGATCAAGACGATGATGATGATGAAATAGACGATCCGGAAGTGGCACATAAAGCTAAGCGGACCAAATTGTAAAATAGAAAGAAATCATATACAAAATATTACTATAAAGATTTTATAATAGTCAAATATATAATAGATAAGATAAGAATTTAATTTAAAAATTAAACTAAGCTAAGCTAAGCTAATATAAAATTTAATAACTAAGTAATTTAATTAAATTATTTTTCATGGATTTTTTTTTACATTATCGGATTCAGATTGGGGAAGAGAAGAAGAGGGAGAAGAAGAAGAAGGAAGCAGAGTTTCTTTAGTAATTCTAGCATGTTCAAGTTCAGCAAAATAATCATAGTTTGATAAAACTTCAATTTTGTCAATTAATAAATCAAAAGGACCAAATTTACCATCAGCAATTGATAAACCGATTGATTTAATTCTATCTTTTTCAAATTCAGATTGGTATTGAACTTGAACGGTGCCTCCTGTTTGTTAATACAAATTCATTTAAATTAATAAAAATATTTTCCCAAACGGGATTTGAATTTGAATGATTTTCTATTTCATTATTATTATTATTAAAAGAATTTGTAAATAATCTATGTTGATATAAATCAGTTCTTGACATTGTATCAGTTTGAATATTAACCATAAATTTTCTATTTGGAGTTAAATTCATAACACGAAGATGTAAAACTTCAAAAGGAGACCAATCCCACCAAAAATTAGCTTGACTTTTTAATAAATAAAAAGGTTTAAATTGAGCATTTGGATCTTGAATTCTATTTTTAGTTTTAAACATTGCCCAACCACTTTGTTTAACTTTTGTATTACCCTTTGGTAAAGTTTGATTTAAATTACCATGAAAATGAGCCATTAAATTGGAATTTGCAGATGTTCTATATGGTTCAAGATAAGCAGTTGAAAAACCACCAAGAGATGAATCCGAAGTTGTTTGAATTCTTGGGAAAGTATCAGCTTTAGCAAAATCTAAAATAGAGAGCCTTGAAGGTCTTTCTGTAGCTGCAAGATGTTTTTTAAGAAATTTAAACATTTATTGTGTGGAGTGAATAAAAATAATCGATCAAATAGAAGTTTTATCCTATCAAATATAATATTTTATTTTATTGTATCAAAAAACAATAGGAAGAAATAAACGAAATCAAACAAAATCAAACATGTCCAATCCAAATACATGAATACATTACATAATAACTATATGGAAACGGAAAGCGGGAAAGAAAAGAAATGAAGAAAATCTAAATCTAAATCTCGCTCTTACTCTTACGCTTTTACTTGTTGCAGTTTGAACTTTCTATTTTTTCTTTTTTTCTTTATTTTAAGACAGTATTTGGTTTGTTTGTTTGTTTGTTTGTTGGTTGGTTGGTTGGTTGGTTGGTTGTTTAATTCTCTTCTTACTATATATACATCTTATATTCTACTAATACAACGGCAGAATGGGCTATTCTAGTGTGGTAAAAAGATATTTACCCCGGTCCTTTATTGGCATCCTTCCACTGCAATGTGGAATGGAACTGATTCTGCTTTATTCAGGTATTAACAGAATGTCAGGTATATTCGGATTACTTTCATTATTTACAAATCATTCTATTAATTTTGTACAATGGATGTATTATTCTGCTAATACAATAGTTCTGATTTCTACCCTTCTTTGCTATATTCATGTTAGAAGACTTACTAATCAAGCTTTAAATAACAATATTCTTAATACAGATGCTAATCTTTTAACTATAAAAATTATATCAATCTTTGCTATTGTTTATCTGATTGAATTTTTTACAGGTAATTTATTCATGATTTATTTAACTCATTTATGGTTTGTTGAAGAATATAATAATACTACAAATAATAATAATATTACAAATAATATTACAAATAATAATACCCAACGTTTAATGAAAAGAGTTTCTGATGTCCTCTCATTACAAAGTGCAAGTGAAAGTTATGAAATATTTATTTCGCTTGTTACAATCATAATTACTGAAACTTTTCGTCTTTATTTCATAGCTATTGTTATAAGTTATTACCTTCGTTTACGTAGACGTATTAGTCGTCCTTGTTCTGGTTGGGGTGCTTTTGCTGTTGATCTACTTGATAAAATCAACTAAAATAAATAAATAAATAAATTTAAAAAACTTAATTGAATAAATAAAAAATTTTTAATACATAGATACCTTTATAGACCACTTAAATACAAGTCTGATATTGATTACTTATAACTTCACTTCAGTTCAACTCAATCCAATTCAATAAAATAAAACATTAGCTTTTGCAAGCGTTTATCTAATTGTAACTAACAGTTGAAAAAATAAAAAAATTAAAAAATTAAAAAATTAAAAAATTAAAAAATAATTGAAAATTTTTTGAAAAGTTCACTTGTTTATATATATATATACATAAATATATAAATTCCTTTTGTAAATATTTTTCCGACTTTTATAAAGACATAACCATATAAGAAATGAGTTTTTCAGATTATTCAGATGATGACAGTGATGGAGGGAATTTTCAATCAAATTCTTCAAATAATTTCCATACTTTACAAGCAAGAGAAAAAGCAGATATTCTTGATAGATATGCAGATAAAATTAATTTAGATATTTTTGCAAATCATAGAATTACTAGAGATAAAGCATTACGTGCAACTGTTGATCAAGTTTTAGATCCAAGAACTTTAAGATTTTTAAGTAAAATTTTTAATAATGGTACAATTACAAAAATTAATGGTTGTGTTTCAACAGGTAAAGAAGCAAATATTTATTATTCAGAGAATGAAACAACAAATAAAGAATTTGCTGTTAAAATTTATAAAACTTCTATTTTGGTTTTTAAAGATAGAACAAGATATGTTGTTGGTGAACATAGATTTGGTGAAAAACAATCTAAAAATCCAAGACAAATGGTTAAAAATTGGGCTGAAAAAGAATTTAGAAATTTGAAAAGATTACATTCTCAACCTTTAATTAATTCTCCACAACCAATTGAACTAAGGGAAAATATTTTAGTTATGGAATATTTAACTCGTGGGAAGGGTGAACCATCTCCAAAATTAAGAGATTATAACTTTCAAGATTTGAAATCCATTATTCATTACTATCATGAGATGTTAATTTTAATGAGATTACTATTTCAAAAATGTCGATTAGTTCATGCAGATTTAAGTGAATATAATACAATTGTTCATGATGATAAATTATATGTTTTCGATGTATCACAATCTGTTGAACCAGATCACCCAATGGCAATGGATTTCCTTAGAATGGATATTAAAAATGTTAATGATTTTTTTAATAGAATAAAAAAGATTAATGTTTATTCTGAAAGAGATATTTTCAAATTTATTATAACGCCACATAACATACTTTTCAAAGATTTTGAATATACTGACAAAGAAAATGATGAAGAAAATAATAATAATAATCATAATAATAATAGTGATAATGATGATGAAACAAAGGAGTTTTTGTTAGATTATTTAAATACTCTACATTTAAAATCTTCAGATGAAGATGAGTTTAATGATGAAGTTTTTAGAAGCTTACATTTAGTTAGCAGTTTGCATAGTATAGATGAAAGAGATTTTAATAAATTCACCAATGGTGACATTGATACTTTAGTTGATTTAGTTGGGAGTGTGAAAATATCAAAAGATACAGACCAAAAGATTGATAAAACCGGACAGAGTAGCAACAATGATGATGATGATGATGATGAAGAGGAGGAGCATGATGATGATGATGATGATGATGATGAAGAAGGAGAAGAAGAAACGGACGAAGAAGATTCTGACTTTGAAGACTCTGAACCTGCTTCTAGGTTAAAACGATTTCAAGATAAAGATGAAAAAAAATTACACAAACAACAGGTCAAAGAAGCCTCTAGAGAGAAACGTAAGAATAAAATGAAGAAACACGTTAAAAAGAAGCTGGTTAAAAAGGGTAAAAAATGATTGTAATTGGTTATATTTTTTTTTATAGATGCATCTTTGTACAAATGTTTACTACATAAAGGATCATAAATTTATTATTTACTTAAATTTTAATTTTCTTCCTCTGCGGGAAACCAAAGTTCTTTTTAGTTCTCTCAATTATTTCCATATAATCTTTACTTTCTTCTTGACTACGATTATGATCTATATCTCCATCGGAATCATTTCGAACGTAATTTTTAGCAACTGAATCATCAAAGACATAATCTAAAAATCCACTCTCAATAACATCTTTTAAATTCCATTTATCCTTGAATGAAAGGTATGATTTAGGATCAACAGTGTCTTTATAATCTTCACCCGCATATTTTTGATTATCTGGTGCTATTAACTTCAAATTAATGACAAGATAACCTTCACTTCTCTCTCTAGGTTGAGATTTTATTAATGTTATCCAATTTTTGGAATACTCTTCTCCCATTTTCTGATTTCTTCCGTGTGCAGCCTTCAAGAATGCACGAAAATGTCTATAAGATGAGTACCTACAGGACATTAACTCAAAATATGTACTTGGTTTAACCTGAGGAAAATCTATGAAAAAATTATCTTCATCTGCAATTTCATTTGTTTGAATCAGAAGAAGCCTAATCAATTGATATTTTCTAAATTTCCTAATAATATTTAAATCTTCAACAATAATAATTTGTGAAACAGTTTTAATTTCCATATATGCATCATTAAAATGAAGCGAGTCATAAGAAATATTCAAATAATCTTTAAAATGCTTCAATGGAGCATTCGTCAAGAATAAGTAACCAATCAATAAACAAGTAATACCAGATATCGATTTTTTAAATTCTGCAGTGACACTGTGTATATAATTTTTATCTTTAGTTCCATCATCGTTTTCTTTTTTAATATTCAATTCATTTTCTAATTCCATTATCGTTCTTATAAGTTTATTTTCATTTTCATCAAATTTGTAATCTAATTCATGCAATTCTTGAAGATAAAGAAATTCATTACCTATAAACTTTATTGTTTTCTCGAGCATGATATTAATACTGTATAATCCAAGAATTTTGCAACCAACAAATTTATCAACTAAACAGACAGGATGAACATATGTAAATTTTTCTGGATTAAAGAAAGGTTGCAAAATAGCTGCTTTTCTCTTCAAGTAATAATACAATGTCGGATAATACATCTTTTCAATAACTCTTCGAAGTTCACCATTTACAGTTGCTTCCGTAATTAATGTGCAATAATATTCATCACTGACGTGTGATATTTTGCTCAAAAAACTCAACCGCATAACATATAACAAACCTCTGAATATCATACCCCTTTTAGGTGGCCTACTAATTTGTAGCTTATTTAAAGAAGCGTCATATTCACTGGAAGCAAATGAAAAAATGCTTTGTAAAGGTGTATGTTTCTTTTTAGGTTGTAAAGCAAAATCAATTAACAAATCACTAAAATCATTCCAAAATATCAAAGCAGCTCCACTTAGCGTAGGCATAAATGATTCATTTTTAACTTCTTCTTCGGAATACAGAACTGGAAGTTCCGATTTGTAATTCTTTAGAGTAAAAGTAAAAAGGGAATTTAGTAATTTTTTTTGATTATGAGTAAGGGGTATTTTAAACCGAGGTTTATCACAATATATTGGTAATTTTTCCTTTTTTAAATTATATGAAGCAAATAATATCAAAAGAGATTTGGAAAGTACATTAGAATATAACGTTATTTTTTCTAAATTAGAAATTTTATTAAAAATAAAACAAGGACGGTGTGCAGATGATATATAGAATTTTAAAATTTTATCTCTATGTGTGGTTAATGTCGTATCATATTGATAATTTTTAGTTTGACAAACAATACAATTGAATATCAAATACGATAAGAACTTTTTCATTCTCATATGTCTTGTGTCAATTTTAAGATAATCAAGATAATAATTGAAATCTGAAATTTGAAGGTTATTAATAAATTTTATAATGTAATTAAAAGAGAACATTTCATCAAATTCTGATATTTCATTAATTGTATAACCAAGTTGATTATTTTGAATTTGTATCTCATCGATATCTAATTCAGGAAAATTTTCAGGTATGGAATATGGAATTAATTTAGTCTTGTATAATGGCTGATATGAAATTTGATAATTTAAAAATCTTTCACTTACTAGAACTGTCATTAAACCTACTGGAACCTTTTGGCTATATGAAGAACTCACAAAATTTACAGCTTTGTATTTTTCTGGTAACTCATGTTTTTCATTAATATGACTTCTTACAAATCTAAGATTTTCAAAAGATTTTAAACAAAAATCACATTGATATGTTGAATAAATAGGAATCAATGGCTCAGGTTCTTGATAAATGGATAATATACCGAGCTTTTTTCCTTGAAGGATTGCATCATCTTCATAAATACATGTATTATATTCAATAGGAAATCGTGAACGTTTTTTGGTAAGTAACTCAATATTATTTTCCGTAAATAAAAGTTTTACCCATCTAAATACAAGGTCTAATTCTGCTTTTGGGGATTGACAATAATCACAACTTTCTATTATATTTTTTAAAACTAATTTAGTATCAACTGTTAATCCAAAAATAAAATTATTTTTAGAATCCGTTGTAGAACTAATATGAATTAAATAACCAACATCTAGATTTATAATAATTCCTAAATGATATAATTCTTCTATTGAAAAATAAACTTTTCTTCCAATTTTGTCATTTAAATTATTAATGAATTTACCAAATAAATTATAATCATGGATTTTAAAATTTGGTATATTTATTTTTGAATCAAAAATAAAATCATTTTCGGCAGAAAGTTTTTCAATTGACATATAAACATCCAAAGGATGTGTTAAGGGTCGATTCAACTCTGGAAGTGTTTCGTTCAATGAAGTGCATCTCCAGAACATTCCTCCTATGATTCACAAATGAAAAATATCAGTAATTGAGAAATAATGAAAAAAAGTTTATTTCTTGATTGAATATTTCAAAACTAGAACTGAAAAATAAAAATTCGATGCATATTCATAATTTCAACAAAAATTTGATCCAGTGGAAATTTTTTTGTTCAAGGCTCTATTGGAAATTGTTGATTGAAAGAAATGTTTGGAGCCCATTTAAATTAACTCAATATTACCTAGATTCGATTGGAATTGTTTTTGATCATCAGTACCTTCAACGAAACGCTTAATTTATTGTTATTATTGAAAGTTTAACAGCATTGCATACTTAATCGCACAAGGAACAAGGCACAAGGTTCCTGCTTTTAATATGTCTTTTATTCTTAATTGGTACCAACTTAACTGATATTTCCACATTAAAATTTCCAACTTATATAGCTGTAGGAATGTAATCAAAAATATTATATTTAATATTATCAATAAGCTATCAAAAGCTCATCAGTAGAATTGTCAGTAGCAGACTTCATACTACGTCGTGTGCTGGTGTAGCACTAATTAAATTATATATATATATATATATATGTATATGGATAATATGAATAACCAATCTTAATTCGTTCAGATTAATATTGCATAATTTACGAAAGTTTAATTTCTGCCTGGATCGGTTTTATATTAAATCCTAAACATTTCTCTTTTAGGACATTGAGTACATAACAATCCTTTAACATTTTTTTCAAATTATATTATTTATTGAACTAAAGATACAGGTTACAGGTTACAGGTTACAGGTTACAGCCACGGATTAAACTCACAGTACGCTAAGTGCGTATTGATCTATAAAGAAGATCATCATTCCTCTCTTTTATATATTATTTACTTAGTACTTGGTATCTATTAACTTTTAACTTTTAATTAACTAACCGTCAAGAAACTGAAAAAGAATAACAACACTTGAGCATGCGACAGCTCTTAGATATTTTAGCATATGCATCATTAATAGTTGTCATAATATATGCAATTGCCCAGTTACCATGGAATGATATTGCTTATTGGGTTGCACATCTACCGTGGAATGATATTGCTTGTTGGGCCAAGGAAAATATGGTATTGACACCAACGCAGAAGAAAATTTTATGGACAGCGGGAATAGCTAATGAGTCAGAAACAGTATTTAATGTCTGGGATAAATACTATTACAACCACGACACCATTTTTACTGAGGATTGCTTCTGGGCTGTCAGATATGCAGTTATTAGATGGCTTCTCGAGTTATCTGTGCTGGATACATTCACCAACTGCTGCACCAACTGTTTGAATGCTTCTAGACAGTTTTATCTGGACTTGGTTGGTAGTTTGAATGATATGCTTGTAGATCTGGGTAATAGAATATGAATATTGATTTACGTTGATGATGATTCGTGTTTAAGACCAATAAGATTTGTATTGCCCCGATAAACTGTTGTTTAAGTTATTTAAAGTTACTGCCAAACGAAGTTGTTGGCATTATTAGAGGTTTGATTGTTAGGGAGTATTATATTGTTTTGTTATTGATAGGAAGTTTTAGATTATAAATATTATTGATTCATGTATTATATATACGCAGTACGAGCATTATTTAAAGGGGTTCACTTATTCACTTACTATTCATGTTTTCATCCTCTTTGTGGATTCACAGTTAGTTACAACACCATCTTCTATTTAATTTTGTAATTTTAAAACTTTTTTTAAGCTTGAAATATTATTAAGAAATCGGAAACTGTATTTTCTAACCTGACAATGCACACTTTGCATTTGTCGTCCCGACATAAATAAAAAAAAACTTTTAATGGATATTGATTCTTGATACTAGCCAATCATTCTTTAAGAATTAATATGACCAAGTTCTTTAAACAAGTTAGAAATGTCAAAGTCATTCTCCCTTCACTTATATGTCTTTAATTGAAACTACATTTAATCAGACTGTTATTCACCTAACACAAATACCGGTCAAGGAATTGTCCACCCCAAATCAGTTTATAGCTTGGTTAAGTATATTTATTGTCAATCGTTTTGGTATTTCGACTGGTTTTTATCCATATCTTACACAATGCAAAGATCTTAAATCTATTAATGGATTTAATCAATTGCCTTCTTCGGCTTGTTTAACTTTTTCTGTAATGACCAGCCTTTTCTTTACGGGAATTTTTGATGTTTTACTTGCTGGTATTATGGAACTGAATCCATCCATTGCTAAAACTAATTTGTTTGACAATTATGAAATGGATACCTATGACCCTAAACATTTTGTTAATTTGACAGATTGGCATTTAATGCTACGTACAAATGGTATTAATACAAATATTTTAGATACATCCAATAGTGTTTATTATACAGAAGGTATAAATTACTATGCAATTAATGCAATTAGTATATTAAATTTTCCTAATGAAGACAAAATTATTTATTTACAACATGGAATGAATGCATCTAGAGTCTTTACTCAAATCGCCAAAAATTCAGCAAAGTATAAGTTGGAATTTTCATTTTGTCACTCAAAAAGTCATTCAGAATTAACTGCTTTAGATATAAATGGGTTAAGAAATCACAGTCATGAAAATATCATTGGTACTATCGATCCGGAAATCCATCAATAATATGGAGAAATATTCGGTCTTACTGAAAAATGGGATGAATATTTGATTTGCAATACTAGCTTCGACCGCATTCCGATTTAAATATAATGCAATGTTAATCAATGGATAAAGTGCAAAAAGGACCATTGTTTTATAAAAAGAAAGTATTTCAGCCATTTTGTTTTTTTGTTACTTGTTGTCTATGCCTAAGTATAAATATATACTAAGAACCGATAACTATATGCAAAAATACAAATAAATCACGTTTAACAAAAACATTATTCACTCTTGGTATTAGATAATCATCACATCTATAACCGAAGATTGGAAGTCCGATAAGGGATTGAACAGGCTTAAATTAAGTGTGAACGATTATCAAGACGAAAGATATGAGTAGAAGCTCCATTGATTCAAAAAGTGAATAAAGCTACTTAACATGTAGTAAATATAAATGGATCAAATAGGTCCAAAAAGGAGAAATTTTATATGAACAATAAATGAAGTAAATCATCGAGATTTTTTGAGGAAAGAAAGATGTACCACCACATACCGCTGAATTATCCTATTGCTTAAGCAATTCCAAGCAATGTTGGTTTAATTTTAAACCATAAAATGACAAAAAATAAATAAAGTCATTTTAAAAATGAGTGTTTTCATTAACGGAAAAATTGAAATACTTGTTTACCTGGAAGCAATATTCTTGTTTAAACTATGTATTTTCGATTGCTAATGTAAAAAAGTAATTGCTTTTATTGAAGCAACTAATGTCGTCAATTTGAGTGGTAACTTCCTAGATAACCATTTCTTAAAATAACTTTTCTCGATATTACATTTGAAAGAAAATTCTAACTTACATTATGCAAATCATATAATTTCATTTATCATTAACTAGGATGCTTCAAAGTTATTTCAAATTTTAAATCAATCGGATAAAAAATGAGATTATAGATTTGGCATGAACTTTTGATCATAAATTGCGTGCGATATAAATATTCACATTAAATAACATAAAATATTATATTTTGCTTACTACCAGCTTTGATAAAGAAAACCAAGTAATAAAAATGGAAATTCATTTCTGGCATTTACTTTTTAGTGAATCAACAGGTAGTCTGATCAAACAATCTAATATAAAAGTGCCAAAACCATCAAATTTTGAAATCGTTACAATTATTATCTTCTGACCAATCATCATCAATGTTCACATTAAAATCAGCATTTTTAAAATTGTTCAGATCATTCCATTTAATCCCAATTTCAGGACATATGTATCCTTTGAATATATATTTATTAGCATCTTCAACCATAAATAATCTACTAGAATTTAACCCATGCTGGACAATAAAATCACTATCTAATGCAAAATTATAAGTCATGCTTGAACAGTTAAATCCAAATACACTACCATCAATTAATTCATATTTTGGACTGTTTAAATCTAATAAACTCGTTTGAAAGCCATAATTTTGCATTTGAT
>JAMAJE010000278.1:0-18858 GCA_023629255.1 Pichia sp. PB3310
TATAGTATAGTTTTACTTATCCTCAAGTATTATATCTTTATAAAATAAAAATAATTAAATCATCTTTCTATGTTCTAATTCTTACTTAGATTATATGTATAATTGTTAATAGTATTTTAGGTTTGACATGTCTTTGAATCAACGATCAACTTTTAGTAAAATCCAAATTTAAAAAACTATTTCAAGCCACTATTGAAGTTGTTGATTTTTAAGTGTCAAAACAAATCGCTCCTAAGTATTGATAATCAATTTTTACCTTTCAACTCTAACTAAACCACACTCCCTACGTAATTATATATAACGTTTAGATACACACCATAGTATATGCATGGCAAGTATATACTTGAAAGATCTTTTCCTTAGATTGTGTTTATACATCCCAATTATCGGCTTTTGTATATTTGCATTACCAAATAGTTTAATTTTTCAAGATTCAATAATATTCCGACTGTTGATTATTTTAATATTCTTATCAATTATCTATATTGAATTGTTCAAAGTTATAAAAGTTTTATTTGTTAATACATTAAATCCAAAACAATTTCAAATACCAACAGTTTCATTTGGGAGAAGAAATTCAATCAATTGTGATAACGTTTGACAATGTATTTAAAGGAAGAAAATGAATGTACTTGTGACTTGATAACAATATTTTGGCCAAATGATTTAACTGTTTCAAATGATAGTGAAAAATACGTTATTTTAGGTTATAAAATTAATAAATTTAAATATGTTGGTATTGATTTTATGAGATATAATGACTATAAAGATATAAATCATAAAATTGATAAAGATATTTTTAGAAATTTAGAAGTTATAAGTTGTATTAATTTTAAATCTAAAAAAATAAATGATATCATTATAGACTATGATTTTAATGCAAATAGTCCTATTTTAGGACAAAATCAAAATTTGATTTATTTTAAACCACCAAAATCCTGGAGGCTGGAATATTATTCATTAGATCCAATTGCAATTAATATATTTTGGACTAAAAATGACCAAAATGTAGAACAAATATTTAAAAAACCCTCAACTAACAAATATGCTGAGAAATTAACATCACATTTTATTGATTTTCCTGCAAGGTTAAATAATAGTGAAATGAAGGAAGTCTTAAGAATAATTAATCTTACAAATTATATCAGGTCAAAATTAGATTCAATGAACAACAAAAATCTATTCCGAAATTTGTTGAACGACTTTTATTCAAAGTTTGATACTTTTGCGATTTTGATGTCTTTTTTTTATTACTTCTTTGTTCAACAACCATGCTACTTTTTTAGCTCTCTTTTAACTTATTCGTTCTTTAATATAAAATACAGATTCGCAAACAATAAAAACAATCAGACAATCAGAGATTGTACAAAATTTTCACTTCATTTATTATCATATACATTTCATCAAACTAATTTGAGATTGAATCAATTTTACAGTTTACCATTGCAGTTTAAGAAGCTGAAACTTTCAAAAATTGAAAGTGAAGCTGCAATTATAAAATATTCTAATTTTTCACCAAGTGAATATATTAAATTTTATAATACCGTATGGCTTATAATTAATGATTTATTTCTTGGTGGAATTTTTAGTAATTTTTTGATTAATAACCATAATCAAATTATTTCTAAAATACCATATTTGATATCAATATATGAAACTTCATTAGGCAAACTAATTATTTGGTTAATGGATTCGCCTGCTGGATTTAAATTAAATAATGAGTTAGCTTCATTTATGGGACAATTAATACTTTGGGTTTTAGAATTATGGAAGAACACAATGTTGAAATGGTTTGTTGTTAATATTGATGTACTATTAAAAGTAGTTGAAACAATTACGAGATTTGGAGGATTATCAATATTTATTTCAATTTTAATGGATTTAAATATATTGATATTTTTAAATATTTATGGATTTTACATTGCTAGTACAAGGCTTTATTATTGGCAGATTAATATTCTTAGATCTTTATTTAAATTATTTTATGGCAAAAAATATAACATTTTGAGAAATAGAGTTGATTCAAATGACTATGAATTTGACCAATTGATGCTTGGAATAATCATTTTTACAATTTTACTTTATTTATTACCAACTGTCTTTATATTTTATTTAACATTTGTTACTGCAAGGTTAGGAATATTGATAATATCCTTTATTTTGAAATTTATTATTATATCATTGAACCACTTACCAGTTGTTGTTTTCCTTCTAAAACTGAAAAATCAAGAAAGACTACCATCAGGTATAATTTTAAAGTTAGATCATGCTAATAATTACTTTATTTTAGAATCAAGATCACTATCATTAGAAGAAATTTTTAAAAGTCACATGAATTCAATGCTTAATTTCAATCTTTTCAATTTAAATATTGCAAACTCAGGTGGATTTTATGATAATGAACAGAATCTAAAATATCGGATTAATCATGTAGTGGAAAATTGGAATAGAATTTCATTAATTACACTAACTAAAAATATTTTATTTGGCGAAAAGATATTAGATTATGATTATAAAAAAATGTTTTAAATTCTATGCTTCTTAAATGTCTTTAAGTATTTTTATGTTATAAAATGTGTGTATAAGTAGAAAATAAAAAACTTGTAAATTTATTATAAATATGGAAATATATACATGTTTAATAGAATTGGAATAAATAATTTTTGTGATTCATCATTATTATCATTTCTTCTTCTTCTTTTGACCAGTTGAAGCTTCTCTGATCTTCTTTGGAGAACCTTTACCTCTTCTTTTAAGATCTTCCACTCTTTCCATTCTATATTGTTCAGGTTCATTTATAACAGAAAATGATGGTGTACTTAATGCCTTTGCCATCTTAGCAATAGATGGGAAATCAGATGGGCCATAATAATTAGCTAATGTTTGACCTTTTAATGGAGCTGTTAATATTTTTGCACCTGTTCTCATCTTTGTTGGGTTAAATGTAGTTCTGAAAACTTGACATTGAATCTGTTCAAGCTTGAAAAGCTGTTCTTTGGATGGCTTTACAAGCTGTTTCAATACTCCCTTTGTAGCAACAGCAGACATTAGTTTTTGTTCGGCTCACTTCTAAAACAGTTTATGTCCCTCCTGGTATTATCAAGGACTCAATCAATGTAGGTGTGAAAAACATGTTGAACTTTTACCTCTGTGTTGATCACTCAATTTCCACACAAAAAAATTCGCTCCTTTTCCTGATTTGCTTACATGAATGCACAATCCATATAATGTATGAATATAATAAATAGAGTTTGAGTAACAATAGACTTTCAGTTGAGTAAAAATTCTCTATCTTTTCCAAAAACCAAAGACTGAAAATACTAAGAAGAAGTTCAGCATGTATTGTTAGGATTATGAAACAAATACAGTTAAGTGCAGAATTCAAAACCATTCTTGATGTTACAAATGACCTTAACAACTTCATCCCATATGGTTTGATATTTGTTATTGGATTTCCTGGATTGCCTGCACCTGGATTACCTACTATTGAGACATCATCATGGAAATGGTTAGATTTTCCATATTTTGAAATTGATGGAATGTCACCAATTTTGAAAGGTTTAAGATTGCTTGTAAGAAGAGCATATAGCAGGTTGACATATAAGATTCTTGATAAAGTTTCAGGATTAGCATTAATCCGAGTATATTTGATGCCTGTTGACTCGCAACATGAAATGTTGATAGATTGGTATAGAGAAAGATATTTTAAGTTCAAAAGACCATTAAATTGGTTAAATAAACAATGTTTACTTGTTTTAGAGAATTTACTTACAATTACTGATTTTAGTAATGAAGCATTTAACTTAGGATCAGCCAATAAGGTCAGGAAATATTTATCTACAACTAGGATTGCACTTGTGCCTTTCATGTCCAAAAATATCAATTTGGAGACAGTTCCTTTTGAGGAAATTAAATATCATTTACAGCGATTAGTGAATAACGAACCTTTTTCGCCATCTACTAATCAAGATATCAACTTGAATTCCTCTATTCAAACGAGATTGAATAATTTATATTTGAATATTAATTCGCCATCTACTAATTTATCATCCATTAATGATGACAATATATTAGCCTTAAATGACATGATTAGAAACGATGAAATTTTAGGTGTAAAAAGTCGACTTTATAATTTTCAGAAGAGGTCGATTTTAAAAATGCTTGAAAAAGAAGCAATTCAATCACTTGTCTTAATGCCAAATATTTTAGAGGTTAAAAATAATGAAAAACATAAGTTTTATTTTGATACTAAAAAGTTACTCCCAGTTATGAACGCATCTTCATATTTACCTCCACGAGGTGGAATTTTGGCTGAAAATATGGGTTTGGGAAAAACGTGCATTTGTTTGGCTTTAATATGTTTGTCCAAATTTGAAATTTCTACAGCTCCTACTGGTACAATAAAACCGACTCAAAATAAAATCACCAGTTTATTTGATGTCTGTATTAACTTTATCTCGCAAAATTCAATACCATGGAAGGAATATTATGATGACTTCCCTTCAAATATTACTAAGAAATTGGAGGCCAATGTCGGCTATTTTGATAAAAAGAATGCGCATTTGTCGAAAAGAAATACCAGGATATTAACATCACAATCGAATAAATCTATTAAGTTTTATGAAAGAATTTATTTATCATCAGCAACTCTTATTGTTTTACCTGATAACTTATTTCACCAATGGAAGGTTGAAATATTTAAACATATTGAAAAAGACTATTTAAATGTATTAGAGATTCAGACATCAAAACAAGCAAATATATTCAAATCTATGAAACCAAATCAAATAAATGAATTCGATATCGTCTTGATTTCAAATAGTGTTTTTTCAAAACAATTTGAAATATCTGATTCTATACTAAAACACATTTATTGGAAGAGATTAATTATTGACGAGGGTCATTCAATGAATTCTAAAACTTCAAGAGCTGTTTTGCTTACTAAAGATTTGATGTATGAAAGAATGTGGATTATTAGTGGTACACCAACATCAGGTTTGACGAATTTACATGTTGAAAATGACTCAAGTGAATATACAGTTCAAAAAGTCTTCGATCCAAAGCAAGATCTAGTAAGACTAGGTTTAATGGTATCAAATTTTTTTAAAATTGAACCATGGTATTCAAATAAAAAGCTATGGTCGGATTCTGTTGTTAAACCATTTATAAATAATGAGTTTAATATTGAACTACAATTATCCAAACTTTTAGAGCAATTAATAATTAGGCATAATATTAAGGATGTTGAATATGATATTAAATTACCGACTTTACATCATAAACCTGTATTTTTGAAGCCTTCTTTTTTTGATAAATTATCAATCAATTTGTTTATATCTGTCTTAGCAACTAATGCAATAACATCCGAACGTAAAGGTGTTGATTATATGTTTGATTCATCCAATAAGAGTGATCTCAGAAGGTTAATCACAAATTTGCAGAAAGGTACTTTTTATTGGACTGGGTTTAGCATAAACGATGTTGAGAATCTTTTAAATATTTGTGTTTATTCTTTACGTGAGCATGGAGCAAAATATTCTGATGATGATAAAAAAAGTTTAAATAGGGCAATTTTTATTTCTAAATCAGCATTGTCAAATATGAGATGGAGGGCAGTAACAACAGTTCATGAAATGGGATATTTTGTGAAAAATTTACCTGAATGTATAATTGAAAATTATTCACTGGTTCATTATAAAAATGGAATCTCAGTTTATGGATATCCCCATTTAATTTCAATCCAAAAATTTTACTATAAGAATAGAATTATAAAATCGTATGAAGAATTAACAACCAGGATTATCAAACAATCGAGCGATTTTTGGAAAGGATACTGGAATTCTATTAAGGGGAATGGTGGCAAATCCAAACTTGCTAATCATCCATTAAGTAATAAGGAAGAATATAAAGAGTTTGAGTTATCGGATGTTCAGATCATCTCTCAGATTCCAGAATGGGTAAAAACCTTTAATCCAAAATTAGAAGAAGAACTTATAGATGGGAAGTTGGAAATGGATAATAAAAAACCGAATAGAATTACTATACCTAAAATAAATAAATTAAATAACAATAATGCTAGATTTAACTTAAGAGATTCCAGAATAATAGGTACTCTATCAACTAAACTGAATTATTTGACAATGCGATTATTAGAGAATCAATTGAAAGGTATTAAAAGTATTGTATTTTATGAATTTGAGAATTCGGCATATTATTTAGTCGAGTTTTTGGATTTGTTAGGTATAAATTATTTAATGTATTCGCCTTATATTAAAATCAGTGAAAGATCAAACAATTTAGCTCAATTCGATAGATGGGATTCCTCGAAAAATGAAGGAGAAGGTATAGCCCTTATAATGGATTTAAAACTTGCATCTCATGGTTTAACGATTATTGCTGCGACTCAAGTATTTTTTATTAATCCTGTGTGGAACCAATCTGTCGAAGCACAAGCTATTAAAAGATCACATAGGATTGGCCAGGTAAATGATGTTTATGTTGAAACATTGATTTTAGAGAACACTCTGGAGGAAGAAATGTATAATATGCGAAATGAAGTAAAAGACTCGAACAACATCGAGCTAATTGATCATGAAAGGATCAAAAATTATATCTTAACATTCCCATTTTTGAAATTGTATACAGATGAATCATTTGATGAGGAGTATTCCAATTTAACCGTACTTAGTAGCACGGGAGAGGATTTGAATAACAATGTTAGAGTAACTGCTGATGATGATGATGATAATGTTACCCTACATCAAATTTCTAGTAAATTCAATGTACGAACAAAAAATAGAACTTGGGATGTACCTTTGTTTACAACAAAAAACTTGGATAAATTGGCTATAAGTGATAGCAAACTTAGAAAAAGAAGGTATGATGATATAGAAGAACTTAAGCAAGAAGAAGATATGAGGAAAGATGAAAATAGCAATGACAAGATTAAGACTTTGAATTTATTAGAGAGGTTGAGGAATAAACGTAGATGTAAAAGATATGTTAGATTTAATGTTTAGTTAGTTTATGGTGATAATTAAACTGTGTATAATAGTACAAAAAAGAAAAGATTTCTATGTGTTTTTTTTATATATGCTAGAAGGAAATAAATAAGGCAAATTTAACTTTGTTGAAGATTTCTTATAATTATTGAACCATCAGCAGAACTAGTTAATAATTGATTATTTATTTCTGAGTAATCTACATCCAAAACCGTTGACAAATGTCCATCTAACCTATTTATCATTCGCCTACTTGCAAATTCCCATACATAAGCGTAGCTATCATTTGAACCAGAAACAACGTCAAGTAACTCTGTATTATTATTTGTTGGATCAGGGATAAAAATTGATCTAACAAGCCAATCTTCTTCGGAAGCGGTTGCACCATCAAAAACGTAAGGCTTTGCACGATTTTTAGGTTTCGCAGATAATGGAGCGTTATCGGGTAGTATTCTTGCATCATAATATTTAACTGTGCCATCAATTGACCTACTTAAAAGATATGATTCATCAGGAGATAAAGATAAAGAAGTAACATTGTTTGTATGAGAACGATTCTCTGACCAAGATTGTTTCAAATTTCTAACATCATAACAATAGATGGTTGGATCTATACCAGCAAAATAAAATTTATTTGCATCATTATCGATGCAACAAGTTAAAACTGGTAAATTTAATGGGGAATTTAAAGTAAATGTTGCAAATTTGGATCTTGGATCCCATAGCCTTATTTTTCCGTCATCACAACAGGTTAAAATATTATCTCTTTTTGAGATACTTAATTGATTAACTGCTAAATCATGTTGAAAAGTTTTAATTTTAGCTGGTTTATTCAAATCATAAATTACAGCAGTATGATCAGCTGAAGAAACTATAATATGAGAATCATGAAGACGTGACCAGTTAATCCAAGTAACGGCAGAATTACAGATTCTTTCTTCAAAAACTCCTTGTGTTAAATTTTCCTGTGTTTTATTTTGTTCTATGTCGATATTCTCATCGGTTATATCTGTATCTAATTGTTCTAAATTCCATATTTTAACTGCCTTATCTGTACCTCCAGAAGCAATAAATGTACCATCTTCATTGAATCTGGCTGTGTAAATCGGTCCATTGTGCGGATCCAATCGCACATCATCAATACTTGACATTCTATTTAAAATTATTATTCAATCAGATATTTTTGTTTCTTATCTACTTGACATTTTTATGGAAATAATTTCCAAAAAGAAAAAAAAGAGAAAAAACATGTTCCCCATAGAGATCACAATTTTCATTTTTCTAATCTCTACGTCGATCGACGTAATTTTTGAATTTTTGGTCTGCCAAAATCAACTACGGCTCGTTAGCCTGATTGGCTGATGGCGGCGGTGGCGAGAAAGAGTAACCAGGAAATAATGACATGAAATGGGCAAGTTGATGTCTTAATGTCTGGGGATGGGGTTAAGCTATCTTAAATATAATTGGACTCACATTAAATTTACATTCAATTAATAACATACAACTAAACATGTTTGCAAGAAGAGCATTGATCGCAGTCCCAAGAAGAATT
Source organism: Pichia sp. PB3310 (assembly GCA_023629255.1). NCBI lineage: Eukaryota > Fungi > Ascomycota > Pichiomycetes > Pichiales > Pichiaceae > Pichia > Pichia sp. PB3310. The sequence goes on from JAMAJE010000278.1 coordinate 8,554, forward strand.
GTTTCCATTAGAGCATACACTGAAGGTGCAACCGGTGCAACCAGACCTGATGGTTCCTCTGACTCTTTTACTAAGAGAGAAAAGGCTCAAGAAGATTTCTATATTAAGAAGCACCAAGCTGAACAAATTGCTGCATTAAAGGAACAATTAGCAAAGCAAAAGGCTCAATTAGAAGAACTGGAAAAGGGTATTAAGAATTAAATAATGTTTTTTAATTTCTTTCAAATTTCTATACCTCAATTCATTTAATTCTCCCATGATATGTAATTATTCATATTTTGTCATTTGTTAATTAGCATATACTAGCTCTATTTGATCTTTATTTATTTGGCTATATATGTGTATATGTATAATGTGTTTATATGTATATATATATATATGATTTTATTCCATAATTTTTTAATGATGTTCATTTATTTATTTATTTACTGATTTATACAAAAAATCTATTATTTATTTTCGAAATTTTGTTATTGTAATAAGTAAATAATTGATATAGTATTAGTAAAATTAGTAATTATAAAAAAAGTGTATATATAAATATACGGTCAAATAAACTAGAAAAAATAGACTTTTACAACAATTAAAAGATTAATTTAAACGTGGTCTTTTGACACTATCTAATAATGATTGTTCTTCATCGATTGATGGACCTTCAGCTGCATCAATTTGCGGAGTTGAGATATCAGCATGGAAATCTTTAATAATGGAATCTACATCATCAATATTTAATGGTCTGATATCACCTAACTTCTTAATCTTGTTTGTAACTTCTTTAACTTGATCATCAGTTAATTGTAAATTTAATTGTTCAACTCTTGATTTAATTGCATTCCAACCAGTTAATCTATTGGCAAAATGAATGTATCTTGTTAAACCAAAATCCGCTGGACTTAAAATTTCATAAGTTGAAGGATTTGCTAAAATTGCTTTTGCATGAATACCAGCTTTATGAGTAAATGCGCAAAATCCAGTAATAGGGTTATTAAATGGAATATTAACTTGAACAGCTTCAGCAACTAAATTTTCTAAATCTCTTAATTTATGTAATTTATATTTACCTAAAACATATTCTCTATCAGCTGCAATCATTCTTGCCATTAAACCACCTAATGGTGTAATACCATTTCTTTCACCAATACCTAAAACTGAAACATCAATTAATTTAGCACCAGCTTCTAATGCGGTATAAGAATTTGCAATTGCACAACCAGTATCATTATGGAAATGACATTCAATATCACATGAAACAACAGATTTAAGAGTTTTAACTAATTCATAAACTTGTCTTGGATTTGCACAACCAACAGTATCTGCAATACCAACTCTATTAACACCAATTTTATCAACAGTTTTATAAATATTTAATAAATCAACAATATCAGATCTAAATGAATCTTCACTTGAAAATCTTATTTCAATACCTTTAGATTTAACAAATTCAATAACTTCAATTGCAGATTTTGTAATATATGACATATCTTTACCATGAGAGTATTGTCTTAAAAATTGTGATGTTCCAATAACGACATCAACACCATCAACACCAGTTTCAACTGCAACTCTCGCATCATCCATATGACACCTTATATGAGTTAAAATTTTTGCTTTTAAACCTAATTTACAAATTGCTTCACAATCAGCTCTTGATTGTTCAGATGCAACAGGTGATGTTAATTCAATATAATCAACACCAAAATCATCTAATGCTTTAGCAATTTCAATCTTTTTTTCAGTTGTAAAGAATGCATTAGCAAATTGTTCACCTTCTCTTAAAGTCGATTCAATTAATTGAAATGAACGAACATTTGATAAATAATCACTTGGATTTGGACCATATGGATTAACTTGAACATTTTTATGTTGCTCTTCAGAGACTTTTTGGTATTCTTCTAAATTAGACATCAAGTTATGCTAAAGAATTCTAATTACTAAATTTGTAAATAAAAATATAGAGTAAATTTAACAAAATATTTAATTTTTAGTTGAAACTAACTTAATCAGGTGAAACTCCTCTTTTTTCTATTTTATCAGATTATAAAATTTCTTCTTCCAACAAGTGAGTAATCAGTAATGAGTAATGACTTATTGTTAATCAGGGAAAGAAAAAAAAATCCTATTTAATTCAATCTTGAGTATCTCGTCGATCGACGCAAGCTTTCAAGTATTTAAATGAGACTTTGTACTCTCTACTCTGTATGTATCATTGATTATTGATTATTGATTATTGATGACATTAATAAACGCGACAATAGATATTGTCATATTCTGTTTTCAACTTGGAATTATTTTATCTTCACCTTAACATTTTGAGCTATAGTATTGTTTAAAATTGCTTCAACTTATTGATATATGCTAGTATTTTCTTTTTTCATCCTAAAACTTCATATATAATGATTAATTACCAAAAAGAAAAAAAGCTAAAATTAAGAAATCTAAAAATTATAAAATTTACGAAATCAAAATTGAAAAACTCTGATGATAGACACTTTTTTCAAGCTGGTTGATTACATAATCTCTCAATAAAATTTAATTGTTGCAAGCAATACGTATTTTCTTCTACAACAAACTTTAGATTAACAATTCTGATTTCTTCCGAGTATAAAAAAATTATAATGAGTTAAAGATAAAGATATTGGCCAGTGAACTTAAACTGTACTTGTTAATTTTATTTATTATTTATTACTGTTAAATCATTAGTTTACTATAATAAAACGTATTGCTGATGACAAAGATTTCTGTGACAAAGCGCGCTTTTATTTATTTTGGTGATGAGCCTTCGTTTACCAATTAGCAGGATTCCAGATAATCATAACTGAAAATCACATTAGAATTCGATTATTCAATTAATTACTTAAAAACTTTTTTTATAAAAAGGTAGATAAAAATACAGGCAAACTTGAGTTTAATTGAGTTTAAGAAATATAATCATAACCAGTGCCTTCTTCATTTCTTGCCAGGTATTTTTCATCAAGTAAAACTTCAATTGCTTTCTTTATTTCCCCAACTGTTGGTTTAAATCTTTGAATAATTGTGAAAACTTCTGTAACCAATTGTTCATGTTTAATTGATTTTCTTGCTTTCATGATTCTGACAATACCAGCTTTAAGTAATTCATGTTTACGTCTTTCAATCTCTTCATTAGTTTCCTTTTCTTCATTAGTTGATTCACTCTGTTTAACTTGTGAAAAATTAATTTTTAATTTCTTTGATGTGTATTCTTTAACAATTGTAAAAGTAGTTTGAGGACTTGTTAAGTTTTTCTCGCCAGGTGGATTCTGCGTTATTAATTTTTGTTTTATAAATGGAACCATATTGCTTTTAAAGACATCTAATGGTAATCCTGTAGTTTCAATTAATTCGGATGTTGTTAGCATGTCTTTATCTTGGAAATTTGATAAAATTGCATATTGAAATAAAGAAACAGTAAAAAGATATGGTGGTTTACCAGGTTTTGATAAATTTGCTTTAATTTCAATTTTTGATCTATTCCAAATCCAATTTAATTGTCTACCATTGTGTCTTTCTTTATATAAGCTTGTAAATAATTCTTCTGTTAAAACTAATTCTGTTGGTAAATTAAATGACTCATTATTATTCTTTAGTATTTGACTCCATGAGGCATTATCTAGAATTCTAGGATCTAACTCATTGATAATAATATCTTTAGAATTTGAGAAATCTCTATTAATTAAATCTTTATAAGCAAGCCCCAAATTCTTCGAGAGTCTTATGTCATTAAACATATTGGTGATCTTATTAGTGTACTCAACACTATTGGCAGCTTTTAATTTTTGAATAATTAGTTCTTCATTTTCTTCTTCTTCAGGTGTTAAATTGTTTAATAATAACCTCTTTGATAAATATCTTCTATACCAAATTTCAAAACCTTCCTTATCTTCCACAAACTTGAAAACTGTTATAATTTCCTCAATATTCAGATCATCACTTTTACCTCTAAGAAATTCATCACAATATTTTGCTAATAAATCAGGAGTTTTTGATTTTGATTTTGGAGTTGGAGTAGCAATTGAATTTGAATTTATGAACTTTCGACAGGCATTTTCTAATGATTTTATAAAGGTAGGACTATTATCAAATGAATTTTCAACCACAATTTTATATTTCTTATATATTTTAATTAAAGTTTTAATATATTTATTTGGGTCAATTGAGTTGACAGGTTTCTTGAGTTTAAGTTTTGTCTTAGGATTAGCTGAAGATTCTGAAATACTTTTTAAATAAGTTTCATTTAAATTTCTAAATTCTTCATCACATTGAAGTTTAAATTGAACAATTTCATCTAAACCTTGATTTTCAATATATTTTTCAAAGATTTCCAATAACGGTGGTAGAGTCAATGGAACCCTTTTTAATAATATATTAATTTTTTTAATATCATCATAACGTTCTTGATCTAATAAATTAGGCAATTCATTTCTAATTTTCTCTTGATGATCTTGTATTAATACTTTATTCAAAACATCATTCAAAGGTTTCCTTGTATGATCATTTAAATCTTCTAAATTTTTTAATTCTTCATCTATTCTTTGTAAAGCTTTACTAATATAATTAACAGCTCCATTTTCATTAATATAATTTTTTGATTCTAATGTATAAAAATTATGAGTGTCAGTCAAAAATCTTTTTTCGAAATCATTGATATAAACTGATAAATTTTGCTTTTTCAAATCATTAGCATCAAATCCTAATAGAACAAAAGATTTAATGGCAGTATTTAAATCATTGACTGAAGTTGAAATACCTTGTCTATTTGCTTCAATCTGTTCCATTATTTCATCCATTAGAACTGTTAAATTTGGATAAAATTTATAATCTCTCCAAGATAATAAACATAAACTAAATATATCATAAACATCACGATGTCCACTGGATCTTTCCTTTGTGACCCAATATCTGTTTAAATAATCCATAACGTCATTCAATCTTTTTGAACCAATCAAGTACCGTTTCCATGATCTGATATAATATTGAATGAAGGATTCATTATCTCTCTTGTTGGCCTTTTCTAAATAAACTTTTAAGAATTCTTTAATTTTTTCATATAAATCACTACCCACTAGTCTAACTGTTGAATTGTTATAATGGGAAACGTTGATATGTGATCGTTTAGAAGATGCAGTACAATAATTATAAACTTTGGTATATGTATCTGTGTACATCAATGAATCTAATGACGAATTTTTATCATCACCAAGAATAATATTTAATGATGGCTCAATATTCCTCCATGTACTTTCCAAAAATGTATCTTCCATGACTGTAACAACAACAAGCAACTACTCCCTATGTTGAATATCAATTGTTCACAAATGTGGGGAATAGAAGTTTAGATATTATTTATTCTCTATTGAATAGTTATTATTTACTTTTGATTATTATCGACTGCTGACGCTTGATCAAGGTAAAAATTAACTTCAGCTGCGAGGCAAATCGTTAAACATGAAAAATTGAAAACCTCAAAAAATCGAAAATGGAACACCGCTTTAATTTTACTTTTACTATTTAAAATTTCGAATGTAATATGAATCGGATACATAATTCATTATAATCTACATAAATAGTCGATTCTAGACAGCAAAGAGAAGCGGAAGGTATAGGGTATAAAATAAGAATAAAAATAAACAAAAGCATAAGCGACATATGAATAGAATCAGTTTTTCTCTCTGGAGTATGAAACAACATGCACAATCCTAAACACACTGATACTGACATTAATACACCATACTACAAGTGTAACCAGAAGAAAAGCAGTCAATGCCTTGACCTGCTCACACATTTCGGGATTGTAAAGGATATCGCCTATATCATCAGATATTGTGCAAACCCATCTATCATCATAAATGGATTGGAAACTAAGTGATAGATTTGCAGATAAAAAAATTATGATTATTAAATCAAGTAAAACTAACCTTATTTTAGCCCTGGGATTCCTTAACCCTAAAGGCTGTGAAGTAAATTCATCATATGTGATATAAAATAAGTAAAGGATAGCAACCGATTGGACAATCATAGCCATTAAAGGACTTGGTTGCTGTGAAACGTTATTATTTTGAGTTAACTTAACCAATCTAGCTGATAAACCTAATGCAATACATGTTAAAGTTAAAGAAATCAGTCTGAAAAATAGCGGAAAATATGAATTTGTTTTAATAGATTCAAAAAGTTTTGGTCTCCAATCCTGTTTATTCTCTTGAATCCAATATTTTGCTCTTTTTTTAATAGCGTTTTCTCTGTTGAGACGATGAATGTTAAATCTATTCCTTTTACGAGAGTGATGTTTTTTTGAAGTTAAACCTTTTTCAATATCTGCGTTAAGTTCATGCTGGTTACGGCTTTGATTCTGATTTTGATTACTTGTAGCACTTTCAATTTCATTATCTATATCCATTGATACTGTAGTTTCAGATTCTGAATAATAATTATCCGAACACTCCGCATCGGGAGATTCAAACAAACCCTTAAGTCTATTACCACCTTTCCATTCTGAATTAAAATCATAGCGTTTAAATGCATCATTAGTTATTTGCTGTTTTTCACCCGAATTAATTGTTGCACAATATGATCTAATTTCATCATTTTCATCATCCATAGTATCTGGGGAATTTTTTTTGTTTCTATTATCATTTGATGCTTTAACAGGTATCGAAGAATCAACTGTTTTAATTGAGTTTAAAAATTCTCCCCATTTAAATTTATTTTTAGAATCCTTAAAAGTTGATGTAAATGGATCATCCAAATTATCAAAAACATTATGATTAGTTTTATTATCATTAGTACTATTATAAGTTTCTAAATCTAATTTTTTCACAAGTCTATCCAAAACAAATGGGGGAATTGTATTTGCCTTAAGTGAATAATAAGTGTTTATATCAATTGAATCATGAAGATAGTTATTATTAATATTATTATTATTACTGTTATTATTATTTCTCCCCCCGTTATCAGGATTATTAGCATGTGAATTTTCTGTAGTAATGGTATCGACGTTTGCGTTCAGCTTAGGCCTATTTTGATCAGCCAAAGATACCAGATGCTCACGAGTGTTTCCTGATGAAGATTTGATCGACTGTTGTTGCAATGGCTGTTGTTGCTGTTGTAATTGTAATTGTAATTGCGATGAAGTAAACGATTTAAACGACGGTTTTGGGTGTTTTGACCCAGAATTGTCGCTCGAAGCTGATTTTGAGTTAGACATTCCGTAATGAAAACGGACAGCAAAACTTTCTAGCAACGGTAGGTGATTTTATAAGTCTATAATCGAAGGTTACAAAACAATATCACTAAATCATTTTACAAAGTATAATAATCAAGATCAGCAATTCTAAATATTGAGTATGCTAAAATTCTTTCCCTTTTCGAAATTAGAAAAAAAAATACCCTCGTTATTGTTGCCGCTATAAATATAATGTGTACTTGTATTGTATATTGTATAATCCATTCTATAGGTTCTCTCAGTTTTTTGTTTTTGACGGGGAGGGGTAGTTGAATTTCACTAATCAATCTTGTTTGGTATTCATAGAATTTCGAATAAGACAAGGTGAAAATGCAACAATGTAAAAGATAATAAAGTTCCTATCGTAGAGTAGTTATTTTTGTAGATTTTATCATTTATTTAATGTTTGTGACATTTAGTACATATTAAATTCCGAAACTGTCATATGTGTTTTCATAGTGGAAGAGTGGATAAGTTTTTTTTGGTGTTTTCTTGCATCTGTTGATTATTTTAAAATATTATACTATAACCATGCTTGTTAATATGAATAAGAGATTGAATATATCTGGGCTACGGTCAATTGGTATTAGATGCATTTCGAATGCATCAGGGGCAACTGAAATCTCTACAATTAAACCAACATTACCAGGTAAGAGAATCTATTTTTATGCATTGCCACTAACCACAAAAAAAACTTTCTTGCATTGCAAATATAATGATACGATTTTCCCAGATGGTAAAAAAACTTTAGAAAACAAAATCATAGATAAATTTATGACATTATGGAATAACTTCTGTAAAAGTGATGCAAAATTTAACCAGACAATAGTTAAATTTATTAATAAAATCTTATCTAATATTCCATGGTTAGAAACATGTTTACTGTCGATTCCTTCGCAGAAATTCATAACTAGAAAAATAAAACAAGATGAATTCAATAAAGACAAAGAACAAGTATTTGTTACACATGAAGAAATTTTAGAAAAGAATATTAAAAGCAATGAATTAGAAATGTTTGATTTTTATTATCCAAATAAATTAACTAATATGGAATTGATTATGAATAATTTCAAGCCTGAATTTAAATCACAATATGAATTACACAGAAAAGGTATTTTAACAGATTTGTTACTAATGCCATTAACTATACCATTTGCAATTGTTCCACTATTACCAAATGTACCGGGATTTTATCTTTTATATAGAATTTATTGTCATATTAAGGTTATTGCATCATTAAAATATCTGGTTATTTTATTAAAAGATGGACATTTTAAGTTTAATAAAATTGATGAAATTGCAGAAATTTATTTAAATACTAAAGATGAAGAAGTTAGAGCTAATGTGATAAATGAATTAGCATATGTAAGTGAAAAACAAGCATTTGAAGATATAGAAGGTGTGGATCAGGGAGAAAGAGAAGAAAAATTATTACTAAGTGAAGATATTGCACATGAATTATGTAAACAATTTGATGATGAAAAAGGCGCAGATAAACTTATTTATGCAATTCAACAAGAACGAAAGCATTTAGAAGAGAAGGCAAAGAACCAAGAATCTCAAAAAAAGGATTAAATAAGATTAATTTTGTATATATTGATAAATAAACTAAACTAAGAGTATTAATTAGTTACTTCATTAGGTAGTATACTAGAAATATCATAAATTCATGTATCACTTCTAAACATTGATCATAGACCAAATCAAACCCTGAGTCACGTGTGTAAGAAGGGGGTATGTTAAGAATACCCTCGCACCGCAGATATTTTTGCTTTTTTTGGTATTGATACATTGAATATTGACATTTCCACAAATTTCAAACCATTCCCTCGCGTCTGACTACTCTATCTTGTATGATCGTGCCTTTATTAACTACTTTATATCTTCCTCTCTCTTCTCTGTATGTGTCACTTAATAATTCTTTTTTTCTCCCTTCTTTTTACAACAACCACACAAAATGAGAGCTAAGTGGAGAAAGAAGAGAGTCAGAAGACTTAAGAGAAAGAGACGGAAGGTCAGAGCAAGATCCAAATAAGCTCGTTAAACTTTCAGATGTCTAGTTAATATTTACGTTACTAGAACAATCATTTAATAACTTGTTATTATGTGTTTGTTAATTTTATTATTATCATCATGATTTATATTTGGAAATTTAACTTTTTTTTGATGAACTGTTCAATTGATATTTTGGTGTTTGCTTAATTACAAAATATGCATGCCAATATGTTGCTATATGATTATATATTTAATTGTTATCTTTTAATTAATTACTGTTTGTATAACTTCTATTGCTTGTATATATCCTCAATGTCAACTAGCTTTTTGTTAAATTACCACTTCGTACTATTAAAGTAAATTTAATATCCATAGTACATAATTGCCAATATAGAATAAATTATGTAAATTAAATTATAATCAGTTTTTGCGTTAAGTCGATCGACGTAACAACTAACATTTACAATATGAAATCAGTAAACCCAGGCCAGTAGAATTTGTAACTTGTAATTCTGTGTTGGCAGTGGGTGCGTCCTGTGTGTGGACATCTTGGACGTATGATTAAAATCCAAACTGACATTAGGGGCAATTAGTTTATATATATATATATAAATTTATGTATCTCTTAGAGTGTCTTTTATAGCCTACAAACACAATACGCATTATAAATTTTCTAATTATATTTGAGTTTTGAATTGCAATTGACATCAAGTCTATTAGATTCACAGTTATATTTATTTAAAACGGGAAAAGCAACAGATCACATTTAATTAATTAATAGGTTAATTTAATTTAAAAAATCTTGTTTAATACTAAAATTCAACAAGAAAAAAGAGAAAACATAATAAAAAATATAAAACTTAGAGAATAATATATAGATAAATCAGTAAATATATTAAATAATAACAATTTAAAATGGATTTAGATTCAGACGTTCAAATGGAAGATGCAATAGATCAACAAGATTCCCAGCAACTAATAAATAATTCAATAACAGAAATACCAATTTCAACGATTGATCCTAAAACTCAAGTAAATACTTTAGATGGTTGGATTGATCAATTGAGTAAATG